>JAECUM010020989.1:0-116652 GCA_016617855.1 Megalonaias nervosa
ATATATATATATATCTGACCCATTGGGTTTTGTTGTCTGACCTGCTGGGTTCTCTGCTACTGCGAAGCGTCTGCATGATCAAATTGCTGATTATAGAATCTTTTAACATGGCGTTTTGAAAGTGATGCATGTTTACGACGAAAGGGAAAATAAGCCTCTAGAAAAGTGTTCATAATCAACACAAAGAATGAAAAAGAATATTCAGACTCTTGTATGAATAAAAGATGGAAAGGACACAATTACGTTTCTTGGACATGACGTGCTAATTTGAGTACGTCTCGTGGCGGGAGATATGATTGCCGTCGTCATATCAAATGGGAAAAGAATTTCCAAGAATTACGTCAAGCTGAGAGATAGCAACAAGCCATTGAGTTGCATAGGGTTTGAAACTAAAGTTTGCGTAACTGTACTAGTGGTAAATAAAGCCTATGCGTACTTTACAAACTTTTCAGTTGAGCATAATGTTATCGCCGCTGTGTCGAACTTTTAATTATGTTTTCCAGCTTTACAATAGCAATTATTGATATTTTGTTACACCTTACTGAAAACTGGTCAATCTTACAGAAACAAATCAGTTGCCTTACTGAGACGGACTTGTCGGAATTGGCAGGTCTGCATTAGTGTGCCCATGAACTGAGATGACGAGAATGAGGATCAAGCTGAAGTTTTAGAAATCTTTGTTTTGGCCTGATCTGCATAACGTTTTGAAAGTTTATAGTTTCATTTTGTTCTTCAAAGCTATAGACTCAGTGTTGGGATATTCATCGCTAATTTTCCATGTAAATTCTTGTGTAGTAATGCTGTCTTGGCTGTTTTCACTCTTTGAACAAATGTATCTGAAAAGTCAGTTAAACTCTTAGCAAGACACCCATTTTATGTCGGACATGTCTTAGGAGTCACAAGCAGATTAATTGATGTACAAGATGATGATAATGACATGATTGGCCTTGCTAGTTCTACTAATGATGGACAAAAAAGAACAGTTCCAAAAAGCAAACATTACAGCTTCTTCACGTTAAAGTGCCCATACTTGGAATGCTGGTGAAATACCAACCAAATGTTGACAGAATTTGTTGAAGTTAAATGTTATTATAGAGTCTCGATAAAGTCTGTTGAAACTGGAAATGACAACAAATTTACTAGTACTTAATTGTTAGTAACATGATGATCCTAAACATGTTTGTAAATGTATTATAAACTTCAAATTAATTCCTGGGTTTTTTTTTACTTTCTTGGTGAAGATTCTGTATAATTTAACTTCAAGTTTAGAGCTTTCAGAGGTCTGATAATGATGTATTTTTCTCTGATTATGATGAATCAGTGTTAGAACCACAAGACCGTATATTCACATTAAGTATTTTTGTGGCTATAAAGTATAGTCATATCCATGTTCATTAGAAAAATATATTTATGATCATATGAATACACAAGCTACAGCTGTCCATTATTGGCAGATGACGTATCCGTTTTGAGCATATAAGACAAATGTGAGAAATGTCCTATTGGTTTAACCCAAGAGAGGACTTGTGTCCTGTACTCTTATAATTCCAACAAAATAAATGTTATGTCCAACCAGCTGCATATATGCCCATGAAAGTTATGCAAGGTGGATTATCCCGTTTTTTGTAAAATGTTCTTTGGTTTGTGTTAATGTAAAGTGAATGTGGATTAGGTATGTGTAAGGTTGACTTTGACAACATTCAGTTCATTTACATCAAATTTCTAGTATTGATTGGTATTTTTATTCTAAAGTATCACAAGATCAAGATCTAATACTTTCTTGCATATGAACGTTTCATTTTCTAGCGTTATGCAACCAGAATAAAACTGCTAGAAGCAGTGGAAAACAGCCACAGATGATACTTCCAGCAGATACTGAACACAGGAGGGTAGAAGATGTATGGTCAAAAGATGACAGGTCAGGTGACAACTCCGGTACATATATAAATGGTAAGGCATGCCTTTTAGCACCTGAATTGAAGTTCACATAGGGGGATATAGGCATCATTTTGTTTACACATGCGCAAGTGTGTCTGTTCAGTAATGTTGTACAACGATTCATACAACATTTCGTGTGTCACTGCAACCTTCCATGTACTGTAGAGGGATCATTTAGTGTTAAACTTGTCTATGCCTTTGTGTATAATTCCTTTTCATTTTAATAACTTTTGAAAAACAACCAATTTTAACCAAATGTGTTTGAGAGTTTTTTGGACAATATCTAGGCCAAGTACTGACATAAACATTTTTATAATATTTTTACTAATATTTTTGGTTCATGTTAGACTTAAAATACATAACAATAACTCAGTTTCCAGTGACAAACGTTTGAAAAACTTCAACAAATTTAGCCAGGTTTGATATAGAGTTTTATTACAGCAATATCAGTCAAGTTCTGTTATCGTCGATATATTTTATTTGGAAAGGTTGAGCCTGCTTAGTGGAAGTGAAATACAGTGTCATTTGTCCATCCTTTTAATCACAATGTTTAATAAACCGATCCAATGAAGATTATCAAATTTTACTTGCATTTGAAATAATGCCACCTGAAGGCTTTGTTCTTGTGCTGTGAATTTGACTTTGATCTGTGTAATAAGAAGCACATATAAGAGATTGGCTTCATGGATCCAGAGAAGGCCTTAGCACCTGGTTAGTTAATTTATGATTTTTTTCTTTACCTCTGTATCAATAAAAAATCAGAAAATAAACCAGAACAAAAAATAAACCACAACAGTAAAATTGTCCACAATTGATTTCAATCCCAAGAATGATCACTATGAATGCTGCAACTCCATATGCTATAGCGTCATTCCCACTAAAGAAACTTACACGAGTGAACACCTGGCATTTTCGCACCGTATATACAGACGTTAATTACCATTTTTAAATTAAAAGAACGAATGAAAATACATACCACGCAGCATATGTGTCCTCAAAAACTAATTCAGAATATATCTGTTTTATAGTAAACAAAACTAAATGCCTTACGAGATGACAATAAGGAAATAAGGTCCGATATACAAAGAGGGGAAAATAGTTGCCACATGTATCGTACCGTGAGGCTGCCTATTTAGGTACCTTTAGTAGTTCAACAAAACTGAGCATCCTTTATTTGCCGATCAATTGTTGGTGCTTGCATAACACACAGTAGTGTAGAACATGGTTTCTTTAAATTATGACGAAAGGTCAGTTGTTTTTAATTAGTCACGCTGGTTTTCTTGCTTGTTAATTTAAGACTAACCTTTAGCTATTGTGCAGTTTGGCCACAGCTGACCAGAATATGAAAAAAGGGCACGTCACAGGAAGTGACGACGCGTCCTTTGCACATTTCACGCATATTGGACCCGGAAGATAGGCCAATATTTAGTAAAAGCATGGTTTAAAAAAGCCACGAGAAACCTCCCGATTTTACATCCCAATCTCCCTTTTTTTTATTCAGTCTCCTGCCTTGGCTTTTGAGAAGTTGACAGGTATCCTTACACCCCGTTTTACAAAACTATGGTAGTCGTGCTAGTTTTATGGACTGAAAGGCAATTACACATCAATGTATTGGTATAGTGGACGGTCAAAATTCACTCAAGCCAGTTTCTGGGTTTTAATGATTAACTGCCCTGTATTGCTGGCGGAAAACAAACGACAAATCCACCAATTATCAACAAAGGAGACGCCAAAACATTAAGCTTTCCATTATGTGGAAAGTTATGATGTTGTTTAGCCAAAATAAAAAAATGTTAGCTTTTATTTTTACCACTCTTCGTGAATATGTAACAGTTATGCTGGTCAGTACCTTATACAGTTAAACGCGTGTACCGTTTCATAAATATTACCTCAGTTTGTAGGATTGCTTATATCATTGAAAATGTGTAACTCGTGAGCACCTGATTCAACGTAAATGAAACAGCTATTAAGGACTAGCTGAAATGCTATCTGGAAGAATGCAATTTGGTCAAAAATGAATAAAGCAAAATCTGCATCTAATACGTTTAGGAATAAATAAAGATTTACGTGACGCTATGCACAATTTGCAGTGAGTATAGTTCAGCCTGGTCTCCCCTGCAAAACTCAACCGGCCCGCGAATTATGAGGTCTGTATTTACGTTTATTTAATTTCGTGTTGGAGAAATCAGAAAATAAGCACAAGCAATCATAGTACTTTATAAAAGTTTGATAAGTGTCGGGACACCGAAATTGATTTTTTTCACATGCATGTAAGTCTTAGGACACGGAAAAAAATATTTTTTTGTGTCCCAAGATTTACAGCCATTAGAGTAAAGTACCAACCCCCTGAGTTACAGCTTGCAATTATTATTGACTCCCACTGTTGAACTATATACACGTATACATTTGATAGGTATGTGGTGAGTTTGTACATACATTGATAGGACAAGGTGAATGCCATTTAGAATCTTTGTTAGGTTGTGGGTTAAAATTTTGCAAATGAAAATTCTCATGGTTCATGATGGCTTTTGAGCAGGCAACACATCTACTTTGCCACAATTCTTATTGTACAGAAATATCTGGGACAAGTTAACTTTCCAAACTACGTTAAATTTCAGAATCACAATATGGCACACTGAAATCTCGATAATACAGCATAATTTTCCAAAAGTTGGCTATGTCAGAACTGTGGACCACAATTTCCTCAGTGTTATAACAACATTAAAATACATGCTGATACTGATATTAGTTTATCTGTTTACAGGAATGTACACATGCAAGAAACGGGAGGTTCCGAAAAGCAATGAAGAGCCATCTCATTTGAAATATCCAGTTGATGTTCAGTGCAAAGAGATGGTTAATGATGACTCAGATGTTGACTGTAGTACCATAATCAGTGGTATGGGATTATATAATCAATGCAGTGAAGAGCAGTCTCATTTGAAATATCCAGTTAATGCTCAGAGCAAAGAGATGTTTAACGACGATTCAGATGATGACTGTAGTGCCATTATCAGTGGTATGGGATTCTCTAACCAAGCTGGAATCATAATTCAGACCACAAATACTGATGAATCCAGAAATCAGAAATGGGACAAAAAACATGCTTGCAGTTTCTGTGGTAAATTAGTAGGCACAATTGCACGTCATTATGAAGCATGTCATTCAGATGAACAGGAGGTTGTAAGCATACTTTCACTTCCAAAGAATTCACAGGTGCATAGACGAGGTTGGAATGTGCTGTGCAATGAAGATGACTTTAAACATATCTTAGATGTATATAAAAAATGTGAAGGAGTGTTGATTCCTAAATATAGACCATCAAATTGTGCTTTGCCTGTCAGAAAACGTGATGCATCTGATCTTGTTCCTTGCCCTTCTTACAAAGGTTTATATTGTGAAAAGGAACTGGCAGAGCATCAGAGATAGTACTGCGTTACCAAATCTTCAGAGAATTTAAAGAAGAAAAGAAGAAGAGCTGTGAAGGAAGGGAAATTATTGCTTCCTATTCCTAAAAATATGACAGAAACATTTTACTCTAGTGTGGTAAACAGTATGACAAATGATGAAATGTCAAAAATAGTAAAAAATGACCTCATAATTAACTATGGCCAGCGCCTTTGGAACAAAAAGGATATTGAGGAGCACACAGCAAATTTTGTTTCAAACAAAATGCGGGAACATGACCGATTTTTGAAAGAGATGAAGAAAATGGTAGGACTTAGAACCTTAGAAGAATGTTTTGATTCTCGTCAATTTGAATCAGTCCCGAAGAGTGTGAAAAAAAATGGCAGAATATAGTGAAAACAACTAATGCATATAGAAAACCTAGTGTTGCATTGAAGCTTGGATATTCTCTGAAGAAATGTGCCCGAATAATTCGAAGTGAGGGACTGAAAGAGAAAAATCAGCTAAAAGTGGAAAAAGGGAATACATTTATCCAGTTGTATGAAAGTGATTGGGGAGACCTTGTTTCATGTACAGCTCGTCAAAGTCTGGAGAACAAGAAATTTAATAATCCTTTAACCATCCGATTATGTGGAGATGTGAAGGGACTTTATGACCATGTAAAGAAAACTAGTGTAGACTTCAGAGAGAAAATCAAGAGCAATACAGATGTTTATGCCAGATTAGCTAAAGTAACCCTATGTGAAATCAATCTTTTTAACAGAACAAGGGGAGGAGAAGTGCAGAGAATGAAAATGTCTGCGTTTGAAAGAGCAGGTGAAGTATCATGCACACCACTTAATGCAGAGGTCAAGACATCATTATCCGACATAGAACAAAGACTGTGTGATAGTCTGATGAGAGTTGAAGTGAGGGGTAAATTTGGAACAAGAGTTGCCATCCTTCTGACGCCAAACATAATTGAAAATGTAACAACTCTTCTCAAATACAGAAAGGCAGCAAGTGTTAACCAGTCTGAGTACTTGTTTGCAAGGCCAGATAATACCCAACATCCTTACAGAGGTCCAGATGTATTACGAGAACAGTGTAACAACTGTAACTTTGAGCATCCGGATGCAATAACATGGACAGGACTTTGAAAGCATGTAGCAACCAATGCACAGGTTATGGAAATTACTGAAAGTATGCAAGATCAGCTTGCTGGATTTCTGGGCCATGATATACGCATTCATAGAGACTTTTACCGATTGCCCTTGTCAGTCTTGCAGAAATCAAAGGTGGCCCAAGTTTTCGTGAAGGCCAGCTCCCATGAAGACTTAAAGAAATTTGAAAATAGTCCAAAGGAGTGGAGAATTGAAACTGGTGGTAGGTCAATTTCAGTTTTTCTGGCTATTAGGCAAAGTGGGTTTATAATGTGACACTGTGTCTGTTTTGTCTGTCGTACTGTGAATGTTTATCTTTCAACTGTTGCTTGCTACGTCTGTGGAGTCCATATTCTGATCATATTTCAGTCAGGTATGGAATATGGGTTTATTTCATCGGTCTAGGACATATCCAGTAATGAGTGAGATCCATGCATATTAATGGGGTGATCTTGCTACCTGATTAAATGACTTGATTACAATCTGTAAGCCATATTCCTGATCGATTTTGTTCAAATTTGGAAGACATGCTTATATCTTTAAGATCTCTGAAGAATTCATTAATAAATGAGGTTCGCAGTTTTTACCATTCTGGATGCTATTTTTTAAAACTTTCTGTCAGTTTTGGAACATATCCTTATATCAAGTTCTTGCTTTGATGAGTGAGATGCACCGATATCAATAAGTTCATGTTGCATCTGTAGACTACCTTTTCTACATTGATTTTCGAACTACCTGCTGAAATGAGGGTTGACCAGCATGCAGTCTGTTTTTGTCCATCCAACATGTATATCTGATTCATATTTAACATCATTGTTTGGTACAAAGACACTCACTGATATCTCAACACTTTCCCAGGTCCTATAATCTGATACACGTCATACCTTTAAAAATAAATTGCTTTCATTACTGTGATTAGCCAGATTTGCCCAAATTAAATCATCATATCGAGATGAACAACTGCTGGGTGTCGGCAATTTTGGGTCTTCTTGATAGCCCATATTATAAACGCACATTTGAAAAACTTCCTCAATGCAAGGACAAACTTCGAAATAATGCTTGTTATGGGGCCCAGTTTGCCAATTAGATTTAGTTTAACAACCATCCATGTCAAGCCGAAAACACAGGTGAATACTTAAAAAAAAAATACACCTTGTGGCAAGCACTCCATTTCTGCAAGCACTTTAAGGGTGAGCGACTAAATAAAGTTGCATAGTGCACAAATGTTTTGGGCTAATGGCTAAATTGAATGTTGTTTGATGTCTTTGAGGCTGACCATCAACCCTGTATAATGTACGGTACTTGGCTAATCCAGTTCAGTTAGATGAACAAATCAATTTTTGGAAAAAATATTTCTTAATGTTTCTTATTTTACCCTGTGGGAAAAAAGTGCTAGGGTCGGCAGCGAAAAAACGGGGATGGTCAACTGACCAGAAACGCACTTTTTTTGGGCCTAATATGTTTGGAAAGATAAATGTCACAGAAAGTGGCAACGTTTGTCATGTTTGTCAACAAAGCACTATTAAGTTATGTGTAATTGCTAAATAGGAAGCAGATCTGACATGGAAATGTTTATAGAGCACCCTTTTCATGTTTAACAAGATAATCGAGCAGTATTTCTCAGGGCCAAATTAGGTGCATACCAATCAAATTTCAGCAGTTTAGCATTAATACATTTATTCTCAATTAATTCTATTTCAGATTGTACCCCCTTTAACTTTCATAAGTAATAATGTTCTGAAAGATTAGATTTTAATTGTTATATAGTTTTAGAAACAAGTAAGATAGAATATAAAACCAAACCTGGCAAGACTTTCAGTAACAGATTAAGAATATTAGACAGACCTGCCAAACCTTACGAAAATGACCCTTAAGACACGGACTTAAGGAATAAAAGCAAGAACTATGACAAAATTATTGTTGCTGAAATTCCAGATAATTGGTTCGTCCATGTTTGATTTGGATCCGGGTTTCATATTAGAATTAGAGGAATTAGTCAGGGAACCAAACTAACTTTACTGCATTACCTCAGACGCTTTAAACTGCACATATGTTTTTTTGTGCAAAGCGTCTGCATGATCAAACTGCTAATTATAGAATTTTTTTTTTTAAAAATGGTGTCCAGCAAGTGATGCATGTTGAAGATGAAGTGGAAATTAAGCCTTTTAGAAAGTGTTAATAATCAGCACAGAAGAATAAAATGGAACATTCAGATTCTTGTGAATAAAAGCAGGAAGGGACATAATTACTTTTATTGAACATCACGCATCAGTTTGAGTATGTCTTGTGGCGGGAGATATGATTGCTGTCATCATGTGAAATGGAAAATAATTCCAAGAATTACGTCAAGTTGAGAGATAGCAAGAGCCCATTGAACTGCATCGTGTTTAGAACTGACGTTTGTGCAACTGTACTAGTGGTAAATATGTCTACATGTACTTTACAAACTTTTCGGTTGAACATAATGTTTACCATCGCTGCATATTTCGAATACCAAACTTTTATATATGTTTTCCAGCTTTACAATAGTAGTTTGTGCTATTTTTTGTTTTACCTTACTGAAAGCTGGTTAACTTAGGGGAAAAAAATCAACAGCCTTACTGAGACAGTCTCGTCAGGGTTGCCAGGTCTGATACTAGTTAGACAATTGGGAAGCACCTATTTATCTACCAGCATATTTATAAATGTCGGAATTTCAAGTTTTACCATTTTGCATTAGGCCTAAACTGCTAAAAGAAGAAAAGACTTCTTTCTGATTTCGAGATCAACCCTATTTTTCCCCTGCTTATGCTATACATGTTTCCAACTATAACAAACAAGAAAATGAAAACAATTCTGGATTTTCTGAATGTTGTGACCAGCCGGAATATTTATTTTATTCATAATATTAGAAATTATACTCGTTAAGATGCAACTTTTGCCGTAATATACAATCACTTAATTGACAAAGGCTAGAAAGCATGATTCAATATTAGTGACCTTTGCACCCAGTTTGCGGATTTAATCAGCTTCAAATTTTCAGGAAGGTATATTGGACAAAGAGGGATATTAAGTAATTTTTTAGAATGTGCATGTCAAACTGTATACAACATCATGTTCAGTAATAATGACAAGTTCTTTAACCACAAGGAATAAAATAGATCATGTATCAGTGATTCACCTTTGGTAAATTTCCAGGGGTTTGATATGGTGTGAAAAATAATGGATTTGGACCATAAGTGGAGGCTTTGCGTGTTATTTGGGCCTTATGGGGAAAGATTGATGGTGGATTGCAATAGGAAATAACACATGAGCCCAAGTACCATCCATTCCAAGGTTAATCCCTTCAGTTATAACCAATGGGACTGTGGATGAGATGAGGAAAAGAAATTTAATGGCCCCTGGTGGCAAAGTGGTCTAAAGTTATACTGGCTGCCATATATAGCCTATCTTTTGCTGAGAAATAGCATTAAACCTTAAAGCAACAACACAACTTTACTGATAGACTAACCTAAATTTTTATTTTTGTGTTTGCATGAAACAGGAAACATTTTTTAGTTTTATGAACATTACAAAAATGAAACCAGATGTTTATAAATTAACATAGCTTCTCGGTGAGTGTTGCAGATAGAATTTAAATTACAATGATCCCTAAGTGTGCTGAATGGTCTAACATGCTCCCTTTTACTGATCACTGCCATCACACCTCTGTCCACATGGGATCGAGTATCGACCTTGGCCAATGTGAGTCAGTGAGAAAGCTTTTCATTAGCTTCACGTGGGGTATGTGGTTCTCACAGTGGTTTTCCCAGGTTCTTCCTCCGCCAGTTATACTGACCGCCATGTATAGTCTGCCATGCACTGGAAATGGCACTCAGCCCCCCCCCAACCCCCCTCCAATAACAACAATCATCCTTATTTGTAAGGTCACCATGGGATATTTTAATTCATACCAATCATAATTCAATAATAACAAGAAGAATTAGATAATGCAGGTCTGTCATATGTATCTTATCTCATGAACATTATTTTGTCAGAAGTTATAATGCCAGAAGAAGAAAATGGAGATATTGAAAACGAAGAAATTAAAACAGGAAATGGGGCAACAGAATAAGGGGAGATCTCAGATGAACTTAAAGAGAATGCAGAAATTTCAGGTAAAATGTGATAACAATATAAAAATATTGACATTGATAATCTTTAAACTCATTTATAGAACTTTGTGACGTCATGGTTAGGGGTTTAGTGGTAGACATACTGGAAGATTGATTCATAAAATCAGATGAGCAAATCATGGATTGCAATTTTCCTAATCCGTTATAAATGATTGTGGAAATATTGTTCCTTGGGAAATATTGTTCAGATTTGCCTTTATTGTTCAATGTGTACATAGCGCAGAAGTGAAATTGATGTTAATTTATTGCATTAAAAATATAATTAAAAATATGTAGCTTCTGTCACTAGAATCAACCAATAGATTTGTTAGATATTGTTGACTGGATGAACTTTAAATACCATTAAAAGCTGATGACTTTAATAATGTGTGCAATGTGTTTCTATTTTTGTACATTATTATGTAATGAAATTTCTCCAGAGTATATATGTAGATAAAAACTTTCTCCAAATTATCAATTTATGTTTATGTATAGTTCAAAGTTATAAAAAGTGGGGCAGATGACATATCCAACAAAACAGCTAGTTTACTCTTTACCAGCCCTAATTTCACAATCTATTTTTAAATAAATATTAACCTATAAAATTATTAGGATTTGTGTAATGTATAGCCATTACCAAAGTCTCTGTACTGAGAAAAAGTTTGTGACTACGATGCCACTAATGCATGTATTTTGGTAATGAGGATTGTTTTGCTTACATTCTATTGTACAGTTGATGTTTTGGACCTAATGCCATGTTGCAGTGCATGATACACTATACATGTCAGTCAGTATAACTGCTGAGGAAGAGCCCCAGAAAACCCTGGTAAGAACCACCAACTCACTGGAAGTTACTGCCAAGCTTTCTCACATATTTACATCGACTGGACTCGAGACTCTCTCCCACTCAGAGGTAAAATTACAGTGACTGGTAAAGCTGACCGGTTTAGACCACTTGGCTACTTGTTACTTAACTTAGAGATGCTGCCAGGGTGCATGAGTGCAAATTGTGCATACATTGTGTGAATTTGAGCACTTAGAAAGCAGTGAAACGCAAGAACTCCTGCAAATAAGCTCAAGGTCATGTGTATACTCAGCATGGTATACACTTTTATTCATCTTTTAACCCTTGAAGCACTCCACAAAACGTAAGTTGTGCTGCTGGTTAAGGTCTTGTATGCTTGCTACAATGCTGTTTTTCAGGTAGGTAACTATTACACATCTGGGTACTTCAGCTTGACATGAAGGGTGTAAGCTTAATTTAATAGGTACATTGAGCTTTGGAACAAGCATTCTGCTATAGTTTTAACTTTGCATTCATCAAGGTAGTTGTACAGATGCTTGTTTAAAATATGGGCCACCTAAACAACCCCAAATGGCTGACTTATCAACATGGTTCATCACTAAGTGACGATTACATTTTGGCAAATAGTGGCTGAAGTTGGTGATGACAGTGATTTTGAAAAATTGAAGTTTTTCATTACAGAGAATGTGTTACTGGACATGATGTTGAATACAAGACAAATGTATGTTTGATTTAGTGTTTTTGGTTTTAACACCATTTGTAGCATATGATAGGCTATAAGTATATTTGGTGGTAGAAGAACCACCAACCCATGGGAAGCTACTGCCAAGCTTTGTCACATACCCATGTTGGTCAAGCCGAAAGTTGAACCCATGCAGGCAGATGTGAGTGGGCTGTAAAGAGGATCATTTAGATCACTGCACCACGTGGAGCTCCTAAGTTCAATGTACATGCTGGATGGACAAAAACAGGTTGAATGCTGGCCATCCCCACCTTTACCGTGGTATTTGAAATTAATTGTAGAAATGAATGATACCAAGCCTAATTAAAATAAGACAATTTTAAAGTTAAGCACAATTTTCGTTTCTTTTCTGAAGCAATTCAGCACTAAGTGATCTTGCGCTACATAACTATATAACACTTGAACCTTTTACCTCATAGAATGTATGGCTTTGTAGGCAGTTGATATACATGTACCAGAGTTACACAGTGCAGTGCATTATAACTAGAACACCTCTTACCTATCTGACTCCATACATTCAACATAAATTTGAATCATTTTACAGTTTTGGTACACATCTATTATGTATAGAAAGATTTAAGAGTAAATTCTGATCGTTATAGTTGTATAATTTTTTTTTCACAGAAGAATTTGTATGTGCTTTTAGAGAACTCATTCAGTGTCAAGCATTTGAAGCAATGTAACAAACCATACCTGCCATTTCTCATACTCTAAATTTACCAGTTCTTTGTCTATGTCTCCATCACTAAATCACCTGAAGCTGATATATTATAAATACTCAGTGATGCATACATCGACATCAGAGCCTTTACCTATGTTATTGAAGCTTCAATAGTCGTGATTCTAATCGTGCAAACTCCAGAAAGGACTGAAAAAAATCTGCGGCTTCTAGTTTGGAGAGTGGAAAATCTGAGCCGGTTACTTTAAATAGCAGGTTGGGACTAGAGCTTAAACATCAACCACGTGATCTGACATAATGGTCATTCACATCAATGAATGTAGTATCTAATACCGGGTTTCCTGCAAATGTGGCACTATGAAAACGAGCCCAAAATGACTGATGTTACAGCAGGCAACCAAATGTGCTTCCATGAGAATGGTGTAGAGGTGTCAAAAGAGGTCCTTGTTATTTGTTGTATTACTAGTATTTTCTAACTCCTATCCAATATTACTTTTTTGAACCAGTTCCCAACACTAGTGATGGTTAAAGTTAAAATAAATTAGTTTGTCTATGTAGTTAAACTTGCCCCCCCCCCCACAACCCAATAATTATCTTCTGCAGATATTTGTGTGGCTGTGTGGCACCAATTGTAAAGGATATGGATCTTAATTGCTGTTTTCTTAAGTTGGTAGAGCATCAGTCCCTTGGTGGACTTTTGTTTAAAGTTTTGCCTTAGTCATATCAACATAATTTCTTTGTTATCTCAGAAATCACCTTATATTTTTCAGTTCTTGAATCTAGAAGAATATGCACCAGCACTATACCAGTTGCAGTATCAACAAAGAGACATAAAAGCACCAAATCTAAAACTCACCGAAGACCTTGGACAAGTCAAGAAAGGAATGCTGTGTTCCAGCACTTGGGTTGTTTCATCAGGATGCTCAAAGAAGATGTACTTAATGTTCTTGCAAAAGCACCATGTCTTGGATCAAGATCATGGCGAAATATTAAGGACTTTGTGCACTATCAGATACAAAGGGCCAAAATAAATATGAAGCTGTAATGTCATTTGCACAGCAAGTGATCATTTGTCTTTTAAGTTAAAAATGGTAATTGTGCCTAGTTTTCACACATGCACACACATAAAAACTTGTTTCTTTTTAGCTTTACTTGAGTTTGCCTCAGGTCCATTATGAATTGTACCCTACATCCTGTCTTCAAAAGCATTTGCCAAGGAACAATTAGACTTTAGCTGAGCATTATTTAATTCATTCAAACCATGCAAATTTCAAACCAAACCTTGTTTGTTGGCACAAAGTTTTAATTTGGAAACAAAGTCATCAACAGCAAATGCAATGTTAAAGAAATGCCTTTTTTAGTAGATGGAGTTGCCTCAGATGCATGGTTTTGATATGGATGCTCTCATAGTAACAAAGCACCTACAAAATACCAGCTGCTATATCCAGTACAATTAAGATAAAGGGTACGAGAATACAGTGAAGGAATTATCTGAATCATAAAAATGTAATGCAGGTAGAATATAGAATTTAGCACTTACTTTTTATTACATGCCAAACATTCCAAATTAATGCAGTTTGAACAAAACAATTGCTTTGTTATATTTGTTTAAAATTCATAATTGTCATTTAAAATATCCATGCTTTGACTACATTTAAAAGAACAAGTAATTTAGATATTGGTAATATCATCATAATTATTATTGCTATAGAAAAAAATGAAGAACAATATGCATATGCATGCAGAATCAAAGTAGTAATTAAAATATTAAGATTGCAGTAAAAACAATATTAAGATCAATGATGAATACAAATATAAAAATGGAAATAATATTGTAAAACAATGGCTGATATGTTTATCACAATTTTAAAATTAAGCAATTTAATCAGATTTTTTAAATATAGAAATCACACATTTACACTTGTATTTAGGAATTTGTATTTAGAACAAAAATGATAACAATAATGTCTACATTATCATCAGGAACTCGGATGAGTTTGATAACGAACGAAAGCCACCCATACTAATTAGGAGATCTTGCAACTGATTTGCTAAGCTAGTTGTGCCTCTGGAAGCCATATTGCTTATTTGACCTTGATCAAACTTGAAACATGAATTTATATCATAAAGATGTTTGATGGGTTTGATGAGTGAGATGTATGCATCCTAAATGAAGTGATCTTTGCATTTGATTTGCTAAGCTTGTTGCCATGATGAAGACCAGATTTCTGATCCATTTTTGATCAGACTATGAAGATAAAATTATCACTAAGATCTCGAACAATTTCAGTAAGATCAATGCATATTATTTTGAGTATCATCTTGCATCTGATTAGCCAGGCTTGTTGCTACTCTAGCAACCATATTTCTGATCCTATTTTGAACAAGCTTGAAATTTCAGCTCGTATCATACAGATCTTGGATGAATTTGCTAATGAAAAAGATCATACATATTACTGATGTAATTTTTGATCTGATTGGTTGAAGTTGTTGCAACTCGAGACACCGTATTTGTGACCTGATTTGAGCAGACTTGGAATATATGCATATACATGTAATATCCAAGCATTGATGGATTCTTTTATCAGATTCCACTTGTGGCCACTTGTGAAGCTATAGTTATGACCTGTTTGGTTTATTATCATCAAGGTCTGAATAACTTTGATTATGAGAAAGAGACTCCCAGTGCATATAAATTGTGCCTTTCTCTTTTGAAATTACGTGAGGATATCATACATTTAGGTAAAATCAACATGATAGAAAGTTTTGGAGATAGTTTACATTGAATTTCTTCTCTTAATACTACATGAACTTGATTGGTGAAACGGTTACGTAAGCCAGGTGAGCAATAACAGGCCCACTTGAGCCTTTTGTTAACTCTTTATTGGCATATGCCATATTAATATCAAACACATAGTAAACTGACTTTTTGTGTTTGTATTATATTCACCAGCTTTTGCAGCATAAGCGAGTGATTATTTAGATCATGAAATACATTAATTTATTGCCGTTTTCTTCTGCTTTCTTCCCTATTATAAGCTGCCTGGTGCAATTTCAGTATGTCATTTTCAAACGTTTGAATTGTAATGATGATTTGTTGGACATTATTCCTTTAAAGCTACTTAAAAGCAATGTAATATTATCATATCATTATGGTAATAAAGGAGTAGATTTTTTTTTTTTCATAATCATCAATCCATACATAATAGAAAACAGCAAAGTCTAGATAGCTTATGTGAAAATGCCTTGTCCATAAATCTTTGTTTGCTACTTGTCTTGCTGCAAGTCTGGGTCCTTGTGGTCTCTTTGCACAGTCTGTGATTTTATATCACCTGTGCAACATACAGAATAGCTTAGGTGTATAGTAACCCTGGTATCAGAGGCAACATTCAAAGGCAGGTTAACCAAATAGTAAGAATTCTGTTTTCCTCCCATCCACTCATGATCTATGCTTGAATCTTCATGAACCCTGGTCAGTCTTATAATTGTAAGATTCTGAACCTTCTGAAGTTAGAATAGATTACAGTGATCAACATTTTTACAATTATTACTTTATGTTTTCAAGGTTACGCTGAGATTTTGTGACCTGGATTAGTAGCAGCAGTTGTGGATATGATGCCTCCAGGGAACCAGGTCAAGGTGTACCTTGCATCAGACAAAACCTCATCAGAATATGATCACAATGACCTATTTTTCTTGGTTAACCTGTGCATTATAGTTGAATGGCGTAATTTGAGTTGCATACATGATACCTTCATGTTACTGAATTGGGAAGTGTTCCTCACATTATTAAAAAATAATGCAATGGAGAGTAAGTTGTTACGACCCTGTAGTTAAATTACATATGTGTTAAAATTTAAATTCTTCTAATTCTTTGTTTCATTTTTATTTTCTTTTTATGCCACTAAATGTTATTATTATTATTATGGTGATGATTATGTTAGCAAGGTCTAATAGTTTGTTAGAAACATCGTATTTATTTAAAACGTAAATGTGACTCGTGTAAGTACGATTTTTGTATGACGGGTTTTGCGTAGCAAGTAAACATTCAGCAGTAGGTATGTAAATGATTGGCTGGGACCACGTTATTACTTGCTTACGCTTTCGTAATGTCCAGATGGATTGCGAAATCACACGTGTTCTTCGTGCATCTTTACATGCAATGACGCATTAGCTTGTTTTAAATGCTCAGGTACCTGTAAGAAATATTTAGTCATAGAGGCGTGGTCATAGTCGTAGTCAGTTATACTTGAGTCACATCATAACATCTTACAGAGTTTCTAATACCTTAAGGAAAAGGTATTTCTGTGCTGGAGAGAGGTGTTTGTTCATTCGTACCTGTTAGGAACAACATGTGTGTTGTTAGTGGTGGTAGCTGTATTCCATCTACTTTCTAAATAATTATTTTCCCTGGAGCACAACACTACTGGCTTTGGACAAAGACATTTGATGAAATTACTTCTAAATCGGAACAGAACAATATAAATTGTGCTTTACAGTGAAAATTCTGGACATTCTGTGTTAGCCTTCGTCTGACGTCATCACCCGCCATCTTGGAACGGAACTGAGATTCAGACTGTATCAATTTAGAACTGTTTATTCACAGGACTTATGTGTTTTCACAAATTTTAGGACAATTTTTGGAATCTTCTTCGTAAATCGTAAGTCTTGTTTCACATATTTATCTTTTCACCGTGTTTTCTAGGGAAATAAATTATTTTTGTTAAACTTTACAAAGCTTGTTGTCTTCAATCTTTCTTTGTGTTACTTTGAACGAGCCGATACGTAACATAAAGAAATTGGGGGCTCGTCCGGGATTGGATATATGAATTTGGCTGATATATGAAATTGGCTAAAAATTTAAATTTAAATTCCCTGGTTCATTTTATTTGAAATTTTAGTGAAAACAATAGGCTTTAAGAATGTCAAAAGTAGAGAGTTTTCTTTCTAACCCAACTCAAGAACAGTTGGATAGTCTGAAAAAGGATGAGTTGCTTGAACTTGCCAGAACGTACGATCTTTCTGAAGTAAAAGCTTCCTTGACAAAACAAGAAATCAAGAAAATTTTAGTTCAACATTTGGTAGAAAAGAATATTTTTGACCAAACTTTTAGCATCTGTCAGTAAGACTATGACAGACTCTGACAGTAACAAAATAGAACTAAAAATGAAAAAGATGGAAATAGAGTTAAGGAGGCTCGAGCTTTAGAGTCAAAAAGAACAAAGACAAATTGAATTACAAAAAGAACAAATGAGATTACAATCTGAAAAGGAGGAGAAAGATAAACAGGAAAGACAAATGCAATTAGAATTGCAAAAGGAACAAATACAATTAGAAGAAAGGGTAAAAGAAAGACAAATAGAATTACAAAAGGAACAAAGACAAATAGAAGAAAGGGAAAAAGACAAATGCAATTTGAAGAAAGGGAGAGAGAGACAGATGCAAATTAAAATGAAAGAATTGGATCTGGCAAGTGACAGGCACGATTCCACTTCCCGTGCAAATTCAAATTTTAACATTTTAGGAAATATCAAGTTAGTTCCCCCTTTTAGTGAAAAAGAAGTAGACAAATATTTTATTCATTTTGAAAAAGTAGCTGAGAACTCGAAATGGCCGAGGGAGTATTGGACTCAATTATTGCAGAGCGTACTTTATGGCAAGGCCAGAGATATCTATATATCTCTTACAGTACACCAAAGTTCTGATTCCGATTTGGTTAAGGAATGCATCTTGAAGGGTTACGAGTTAATCCCTGAGGCTTATCGGCAAAGGTTCAGAAACTACAAAAAAGAAACTAGACACAATTATGTTGAATTTGCTAGAGAAAAGAACAGTTGTTAAAGAGATGGTGTCTGTCTGAGAAAATGAACATGATTATGAAAGACTCGAACAACTGGTATTACTTGAAGAGTTTAAAAACTGTATTCCTAGTGATATCAAAAATCACCTTGAAGATCATGAGGTCAAAACCTTGGAAAGTGCTGCTCTTGCTGCTGATAAGTATTCCTTAACTCATAAAGTTCCTGCTGTAAGCAAATCTTTCACTCAGCAGTCTACTGATAAAAAGGTGTTTCAACCAAATACGACTCTCAGTAAAACTCAATCTGGCACAATTTCTAAAAATCAAGCCTCTGAGAGACTTGATTCAAAATCCTTGTCTGTTCCAACGTGTACCTATTGTAAGAAAAAAGGACACGTCATTTCTGATTGCTTCAAATTGAAATATAGGCATCAGAATCAAGATAGACCTATCCCAAATGCTCTTATTGCTAAGAGGTCAAGATCACGGTCATGTATTAAAAACAATACATTTGCTGGGTTTGAAAACCTAAGTCTGATTGTGTTATGGAGAATTTTGAACCATTCATGTCGAAGGGTTCTATATCACTCTTTGGTGATTTGGCCAATCCTATCCCTATTAAAATTTTGAGGGATACAGGAGCTTCTCAGAGTCTTTTAGTTTCAGCTATTTTGCCTTCTTCTGAGAAGACCTGTTCTAATGAGTGTTCTCATTCAGGGAGTAGAGTGCGGTTTTGTTAATGTCCCTCTCCATTCTGTTAATTTGTCATCAGACTTAGTTTCAGGACATGTGACAATCGGAGTAATGTCTACTTTACCCGTTGAGGGCATTCATTTCTTGCTAGGCAATGACTTAGCTGGAGACGGGGTTGTGGTTAATCCACTTGTAACTGACAAGCCTTCTTTGGATCAGAAAGTTGATCCTACTGAAAAAGAAATCCCTGATTTATTCCCAGCTTGTGCAGTTACCAGAGCTATGGCAAAGAAAGCTCTTGAGAATGATTTTGATAAGGAGTGTTTTCCTTTAGCTGACACATGTATTGGTCAGGCTTTTAATGAGGTCACTTTCACTTCTAATTTGGATCAGTCAAAAGGTATTGATCATAGTGATCCTCTTTTGAATACTCATCCTCTTTTATCTGATCAGGGTGATAAACGACAATCACTTGTCGTCGAACAGAAGAAGGGTCCTGAGATCTCCTGTTTGTTTCAGCGGGCCCTTAGTGAAAAAGAAGCAATTGAAGTACCTGTCTGTTACTTCATTAAACATGGAGTTCTTATGAGAAAGTGGAGACCTCCCAAGGTACCTGCTTGTGACGTAAAGTCAGTAAAATATCAGATTGTGGTTCCGAAACCTTACAAACAGGAAATAATTAGTTTAGCCCATGAAACTCCTATGGCTGGTCATTTAGGGATAAATAAAATGTATCACAAGATCTTGACTCACTTCCATTGGCCAAAAATCAAAAGTGATGTGTGCAAGTTTTGTAGGTCTTGTCATACTTGTCAAATTGTAGGAAAACCAAATCAAAAGATACCTAAAGCTCATCTGCAACCAATTCCTGCATTTGATGAACCAATCAGTAGAATTATGGTAGATTGTGTTGATCCCTTACCAAAGACCAAGTCAGGTCGCCAAAATTTGTTGACCATCAAGTGTGTGTCAACAAGTTTTCCCGAGGTAATTTCTTTGAGGAATTTTGCTCAATTTGGCCTTCTCAAATTTGTTCAGTCTGTTCAAAGGTCAAATTTCAAGTTTGGTATGTTCCAGCTTGTTACACTTGAATTTTGCATTCTGCAGTTCAAGTCAAAAGTGAAACTATGGTTTCACCAAACTTTACTAGAGAGAATTTTTGAGTCCAGTAATAAAGTCCCTTCTCTCTTGCTCATTCTGCAGAATTTTCTTCAATTAAGATTTTATGGCCCTTACAAAGTAAAGAAGAAAATGAATGAGTCAAATTATAATAGTACTCAAGTCTTAAGTAAATTAATGGAGTACTACTATTTTAAAAGAAATAGCCAAGTAAATTATGCAATTAATTTAGTTGTACATGTCCCACAAACTGAGGATTTCAGCGAAGGAATTCTGTTGGATTCTACTGATCTTGGAACAACAAGTCTTCGGAATATGAAAGTTATGGAAAATCTAGACCAGAAACCTTCTCATTTACAAAATCAAGAAAAATGTGAACTTAAACAATTATTGTCTGAATATGAGCACTTGTTTCCAGATGTGCCTGCAAGGACAAACAAAATTTTTCACGACGTTGAAATAGTAGATTCGAAACCCATGAAACAACACCCATACAGAATGAATCCTTTTAAACAGGAATACATGAAAAAAAGATTCAGTATTTACTGGAAAATGATTTTATTGAGCCCAGTAAGAGTGATTGGAGTTCACCGTGCATTCTTTTTTCTTTATTGGGGAAAGTGTTACGACACTGTAGTTAAATTACATATGTGTTAAAATTTAAATTCTTTTAATTCTTTGTTTCATTTTTTTTATTTTTATACCACTAAATGTTATTATTATTATTATGGTGATGATTATGTTAGCAAGGTCTAATAGTTTGTTAGAAACATTGTATTTATTTAAAACGTAAATGTCCCCCTGCGGGTCCGGGGTTGTAGAATTGGCCCGCCGTGCCTCGCTACGTGTCGTAAGAGGCGACTAAGTAGAGGCAACCTGTTTGCCGCGGGTTGCGACCCGTGTCGGAGGAGGAAAGGATCCTGGTAGTTGAGCAGAGGCTTTCCGATGCAATACACTACTTTGGCCTCTACTTCTTCTAGACGGGTGGTCGGGATGGGCCCGGTCTCGACAAATCGGCTGGTCACGCCGAGCCCTAGGAGGTCTTTATTTCTCGCTCACTTTCTTTATCTTTTCGTTGTATCTCTCTTGATACCACCGTTGCCCCTACATTCTATCCCTTTAACTTTCCCTTTTCCAAGTCTTAGAAGACTTCCTAGAAGGCGGTGGCTCAACGGGTCAATTGGGAGGTAATTTTACCGACTGAGTATGTCTTATGGGATGAATCAGGAGGTGAATTTACCTACTGAGTATAACATCTGTGTATCCCTGACACTTGAAAAGTGTCCCCTTGTTGGGCTCCTTGGTGGGCGGGGAGCACGGGTGCTGAATTTTAAATCCACCAACATGGATATATCCAAAAAAAAATCAACTCAAGCGTACCAAAACTTTATCTGACTCAGATGACGAACCATGTGGTGTGGATTCATTTCCACGCTTCATGGTTATACAGTCTAAAGATGCCACAAAACCGCTTAATGTACTCTCTCTCCGTTTGTGATCGAGAAAACAATTATGGGACTGATTGGAACACCAAAAGGTGTTAAAAAGTTAAAATCGGGCTGCCTACTTGTCGAGTGTGAGCGACGAGGTCAAACAGAAAACCTCAAGAAAATGACAACATTTTTCGATATTCCAGTGACCTCGTTCGCCCACACAACACTCAATTCGTCCAAAGGCGTGATTCGCTGTCGTGACTTGGCTGGAGTCAGCGACACGGATATCATTGAAGGGATGAAAAACGAAGGTGTCACTGCAGTCCGTAGAATACGTATTAAACGTAACAACAACCTGCAGGACACCAACACCATTATACTCACCTTCAACAAGCCAACAGTACCCAGAGTGGTAAAAGTTGGCTTTCTGCAAGTGAAGGTTGATGTGTACATACCAAATCCACTTCGATGTTATAAGTGTCAGAAATATGGTCATCATGAAGACCGCTGCTCAAGAAGCCAAATATGTGGCCGATGCGGAGATCACTCTCACCAGGAATCTGAGTGTAGAGCCACTCCGCATTGTGTCAACTGTGGAAAGGAGCACCACGCCAATTCCAAGGATTGTGATACCTGGAAACAGGAGAAGGAAATACAGAGGGTTAAATACACATCCAACATTCCCTATCCAGAGGCCAGAAAGCTTGTACAGGCAAAAACATCTCTTCCTGGCCCATCCTTCTCCACTGTAGTGAAGAACAATCCCAAGGCAACGAAGGACGCTCAAACGCAGACAGATGCACCCGAGTCAACATCAAGCACTAACACCCCCATTACCAAGCACAAAGAACCACGGCATCTACCCAAACAACATTCAATAATACTCAACAACAGAAATCACCAAAGAACAAAAACAGATCACAAGGAAATAGGCAGCAAAAGGGGTCAGAAGACCCCATCAAACTCTATAACAGGTTTGGGGACATTGAGAGCATGGATGCAGAAGATACTGCTCCATGTTCTCAAAGTAGCTCCAGACCTAACAAAAAAATCATCCCCGTACTTCCTCCGTAGAAATAACCATATAGATTCTCTCCGCGAAAAGTCTAACCTAGCTCCAAAATCTCCAATCTAAACTTATAATGAAGAACACGATCATACAATGGAATTGTCGAGGACTTAAAGCCAATTACAATGATATTCTCCTGCTTTTAAACGAATATGATCCTGCAATACTATGCCTTCAGGAAACCTTTTTAAAAGATAGGGACAACATCACACTTAAAAACTACTCCCTGTTTAACACCTACTTACAGAACGTTGACAGGGCCTCGGGAGGGGTTTCTATTGCTGTGAACAATAGAGCCCCACATAGCGTCATCCCTTTAAACACAAATTTGCAAGCCATTGCTGTGAGTGTCACTCTACATCGAGTGATTACATTTTGTTCTATTTATATACCACCAAACACCAACTTATTACCAAACCAATTAGACACGCTTGTTCAACAACTTCCTGCACCATTTGTTTTACTCGGTGATTTTAATGCCCATAATATTTTATGGGGATCAAATTACATAAGCGACAGGGGCAAAAGGGTCGAAGATTTTATTACTAGACACGACTTGTGTCTATTTAATACCAAATCTCCGACGTACTTGCACCCAGGAACCGGTACATACACATGTATCGACTTGACAATTTGTTCTCCTTCACTACTTTTGGATTATAATTGGAAGGTCGCTGATGACCTTCACAGCAGTGATCACTTTCCAATCTCTCTTAAGAACACCAACGTTACAATTGATGACACGATTCCACAGTGGAATTTAAAGAAAGCTGACTGGACCAAGTTTGAAACACTTTGTACAGCTAGACTTAACAGGAATACCGTCCTAAACGATATTGATCCTATTCGACAATTTACATCCGTCTTAATTGAGATTGCAGAAGAATCCATTCCTAAGTCCTCGCCGAATTGTAAAAGAACCCAAAACCGTGGTTCACTAAAGAATGTAAAGAAGCCATTAGACAACGCCGAGAAGCACTGAAAAAAATTTAATAATCGTCCAACGCCCGAAAACTTAACTCAGTACCGTATTGTTCGGGCCAAAGCTCGCCGCATAATTAAAGAAAGTAAACGAGCATCATGGAAAAAATATGTTTCAACTTTAAACTCTCGTTCCTCAATAAAGAAAGTTTGGGACACGATCCGCAAAATAAATGGAAAGGGAAAATACAATTCATTCCGACATCTGAAGCTAAATAATAACAATTTCAATACCAAACAAGAAATAGCTAATGTACTTGCTGATTGTTTCTCCAAAAATTCCTCATCGTCTAATTATTCAGAAGCTTTCCGAAGATTGAAAAGCTCATAAAGAAAAAACACGGTTGAAATTCACATCGAATAACTCCGAGAGTTATAACCAACCGTTTTCATTGTCGGAGCTTATGGAATCTTTGAATAAGGCTCATGATACATCTGCTGGGCCTGACGATATACATTACCAGTTTTTGAAACACCTTCCAGAACCATCCTTAACAGTTCTTCTGGAAATCTTCAACGATTTATGGATTACTGGTAATGTACCAAAAATTTGGAAAGAAGCAACAGTAATACCAATTCCCAAACCAGGCAAAGATAGCGCAGATCCTAGCAACTATAGACCTATATCATTAACTAGCTGCGTTTGCAAAACAATGGAACGAATGATCAATTCTCGGCTTGTATGGTATTTGGAAACCAACAATTTAATATCTCCTTTCCAAAGTGGCTTTCGTTATGGTCGTAGTACCAATGATCATCTGGTTAGACTGGAAACCTTTATTCGCGACGCTTTTATCAAGAAGGAACACTTAGTAGCGGTTTTCTTTGATTTGGAAAAGGCCTATGACACAACGTGGAAGTACGGAATACTAAATGACCTGCACGATCTGGGTCTAAAAGGCCGACTGCCCTCGTTCATATCAAACTTCCTCTCAGACAGGGAATTCAAGGTACGAGTGGGCTCCACCCTCTCTGATATGCACGATCAAGAGATGGGTGTGCCCCAGGGCAGTATTTTATCGGCGACGCTTTTCAACATAAAAATTAATAGCATCACCAAGTGTCTGACTCCCGGTGTGGATTGCTCTCTATATGTTGATGACTTTTTAATATGTTACCGATCCAAGCACATGCATACAATTGAAAGACAATTACAGCAAAATATCAACAAGATTCAAAATTGGGCTAATACTAACGGTTTCAAATTCTCGAAATCAAAAACTGTATGTATGCATTTCTGTCAGTTACGAAGACATCATGATGGACCTAAACTCACGCTGGACGGAACACCTATTCCAGTTGTTGAGGAAGCAAAATTCTTAGGTATTATCTTCGACAGAAAACTGACCTTTATTCCACACCTGAAGAATTTGAAAGCTAAATGCTTGAAGTCTCTCTAGACTTACTTAAAGTAATAGCGCACACTGACTGGGGTGCTGATAGGAAAGTCCTACTCAGTTTATACAGAACATTTATTCGCTCGAAACTAGACTATGGTTGCGTTGTCTATGGTTCAGCTAGAAGTCCTATTTGAAGATGCTAGACCCAATTCATCATCAGGGAATAAGACTTGCTTTGGGAGCATTTAAGACATCCCCGTGTGAAAGCCTACTCGTTGAAGCGAACGAACCACCTTTACCACAACGTAGAGAAATGCTTTCTGCACAGTATGCTCTCAAATTAAGCTCAAACCCTCTGAACCCTGCTTTTTCGGCTGATTTTGAACCCAAATATAAAACCTT
This sequence comes from Megalonaias nervosa, assembly GCA_016617855.1. Lineage (NCBI taxonomy): Eukaryota > Metazoa > Mollusca > Bivalvia > Unionida > Unionidae > Megalonaias > Megalonaias nervosa. The sequence continues at coordinate 25,685 of JAECUM010020989.1, forward strand.
AGTTGACAATAAGTCATGAGAATATTACCATGCCTTGACAGTACCAAAATTGATCTTTCAAAAATTCTGAAAACGACCGTCTCCGAAACACCTCCCTGGCTACTTCAACAACCAAAGGTACTTTTCACATTACACGATGGAAAAAAATCGGAGACAAACCCTTCCATCTTCCACAACTCTTACCATGAACTAATCGCCCAATTTGAAAATTATACAAGAATATATACTGATGGATCAAAAGATCAGGAAAAGGCTGCTTCAGCCTTCGTTAGTGGAAGACACACAACAAAAGTCCGCTTGCCAAATGGTACATCAATTTTTTCAGCCGAAATCAGAGCAATAGACCTTGCATTGCAATATATTGAAAGCAAGCGTATTTTAAATAGCATCATCTTCTCCGATTCACTATCAGTACTTCAGTCACTACATAATAGAAAACTGGAGAATCCATTATTAGCTAATGTTCTCCTGAAACATACTGAGCTGAGTACCTCCCACAATATAGTATACCGTTGGTTACCCAGCAATATTGGAATTAAAGGTAATGACAAAGCAGACCGCGCTGCTAAAATGGCTCTATCACTAGAACCATCTCATTTTAATACACCGTATACGGATTTTATACGTAGTATCAAAGAATGTTTACGTCAGAAATGGCAGGCATCATGGAATGATGCCGTGAATAACAAACTTCATGCCATCAAGCCAACCCTAGGAGAATGGACTCCCTCCTACAGAGCCGTCCGTAGAGAGGAGGTAGTCATTGCAAGAATTCGAATTGGTCATACTTATTTAACCCACTCCTACATACTAAAAGGAGAAGACCCACCAGAGTGCGTAGCTTGCAATGAACCATTCACCGTTAAGCACTTTATGTTGGAGTGTTTCGACCTCCAACCCACGCGTAATCATTATTACAATGTGCATGACATTAGGGAGCTCTTTGATACAGTTAGCATTTCTTATATTATAGACTTCCTGAAGGAAGTAAATATTTATCATAAGTTATAGCTTGTATGCTATCACCTTGAACAGTTTTATGTGCTATATATACCGTCGTTAGATTTTATTACCTTTCATCTGTATTCGTTGTCATACATCATTTGCACTCCCCGTTGATCGGGAAACTTTATTTATTTATAACAGTTACCATTTGATATTTTTACCTTCAACTGTTTGGTTTCGTATCGCTGGTCGATACGAAACCTTTTACCACTTTTAAATGATGAAAGATATAACCTTTTGTATGGCGCTAAATAGCCTCATAGTGCTGGTGCGCCGTAAAAATTCAACTAACCAACTAACCAACTAAAACGTAAATGTGACTCGTGTAAGTGCGATTTTTGTATGACGGGTTTTGCGTAGCAAGTAAACATTCAGCAGTAGGTATGTAAATGATTGGCTGGGACCACGTTATTACTTGTTTACGCTTTCGTAATGTCCAGATGGATTACGAAATCACACGTGTTCTTCGTGCATCTTTACATGCAATGACGCATTAGCTTGTTTTAAATGCTCAGTTACCTTAAGAAATATTTAGTCATAGAGGCGTGGTCATAGTCGTAGTCAGTTATACTTGAGTCACATCATAACATCTTACAGAGTTTCTAATATCTTAAGGAAAAGGTATTTCTGTGCTGGAGAGAGGTGTTTGTTCATTCGTACCTGTTAGGAACAACATGTGTGTTGTTAGTGGTGGTAGCTGTATTCCATCTACTTTCTAAATAATTATTTTCCCTGGAGCACAACACTACTGGCTTTGGACAAAGACATTTGATGAAATTACTTCTAAATCGGAACAGAACAATATAAATTGTGCTTTACAGTGAAAATTCTGGACATTCTGTGTTAGCCTTCGTCTGACGTCATCACCCGCCATCTTGGAACGGAACTGAGATTCAGACTGTATCAATTTAGAACTGTTTATTCACAGGACTTATGTGTTTTCACAAATTTTAGGACAATTTTTGGAATCTTCTTCGTAAATCGTAAGTCTTGTTTCACATATTTATCTTTTCACCGTGTTTTCTAGGGAAATAAATTATTTTTGTTAAACTTTACAAAGCTTGTTGTCTTCACTCTTTCTTTGTGTTACTTTGAACGAGCCGATACGTAACAAAGTCAAATTCACATTCATTTAAAAACCTACTTGTTGCCGCATGTTAACTTGGGTGTTAGTTTTGAAAACTCTATAAAAGAAATGTGGAGATTTTGTATATAATTACAGACATCATTTTAGGTTCTATTGATATGTGAGTTTTTTGAGAATTTGGTAGCAGTCTTGAATCAGTTTTGTTACTGAAATTTTTATATCAGTTCACAAATAAAATAAAATCACGGGAAATGGATCTAAAGCGTGTTTTGTACGAGTTTATCCATCTTGAAAAGTAATTGCACCACCATCACTGCAATGATGTGCCCAGCAGCAGAAGCAAAAGTTTCAGTTTTGGCATAATCTGAGAAATTAATGGTGGGTCATTACATAATATGTTTGGCGAACATGAAAATGATGTGGATGAAAACACATATACACACACATAATCAGATTTCTGGGATAGTTTTGTTATGCTGTTCATTTTAATTTTGTCAGTGGGGGATGGGATGTCCAGCGCAACCATATTAATGTTTCTGCAACTGTGCAGCGGTGTATACTTGAAATCATTAAAATCTATGTTGGAAATTAAACATTAAGAAAATTAATCCATAAACAAGAGACTAAATATTTGTATTGATACTAAGTTGTTTGTATATATTTATAGTACATATACAGGTATTTATATTTTAGCTCTACTAGTCTTAAACAGGAGAGCTAACTAGATGGTATGTTATCTTCTGTCTGTCTGTTAGGCACAAGTTTGTCAACAAGATTCCTACACGTGTAATAGCCATGAAACATTACACGAAGTCATCCCAAAGTCTAGTTGGTCCTAAATGAAAATGGTACTGCTGAGGCATCCAATATGGCTACCACTGTAACCATCTTGAAAATCTTGTTGCAACTTATCCTGAATGGATGGTCATATCAGTATGGGGTTTTCACTAAAAAAAAACTTGTGTCCCTGAATGAAAACCTTGCATGTCTGCTGTCCCATGTGGCAGTCATCTTAAAAATCTTATTGCTACTCATGAACGAAAATTGACTTTAAGTTTGCACCAAAAGAATTCGTATGATGTCGAGGTGGTCCTAACCAAACAAAGACAGTTCCGTTTCTTTTTATTGCTACTTCTGAATATCACCATGGTGTTTTTACTGTAGGACATTTTATGATGTTGACTTGGTCCTAAATCAAAATTGTGTCGAACTAACATCCAACTGAGCCACAGCATAAGCCATCTTTAGTCATGTCAACATGGTATTTTCAGAAAAGTAATTGTTTTGGTGTCTAGTTGGTTTGTAAAGAAACTTTTGAAGATAGGACATCCACTGTGACCACCACAGTGGCCAGCTTGAAAATATTTGTGTCCCTATTACTCCTTGATGCCAAGTCATACAAACATTTGGTTATTACCAGAAGTCATTTTGTGTATGGTGCTAAATGAAAATGGTGCATATCTATTATCCACTATCTTGTTATCGCGACTCCTCCATAAATGGAAAGTCATTTTGACTTGGGGTTTTTCACAAGATTAATTATGATATCTATTTGTCCTTATTGAAAATGTGCTGATCTGGCTCAGATATGGCCATCATGATAGCCTTCTTGTCCTTACTCCTAATAAACGGAATCTCTTATGGGGTTTCTCATCATAAGACATTTTATCAAATTTAGTTAAGCCTAATGTAAATGATGCCGGTATGATATCAATATGACAACCAATGTGTCAACTTTGGAAATATTGTTATCACTACCACAGAAGAATTGATCGTCATATCCACATAGGGTTTTCAACAAAAGACTTCTTGCGATATCCATACATGCCAACTATTACGCTTTTTGGGTAATCATTATGCTTTTTTGTCACCAAATTACATCTTATGCTCGCATGTATATGGGTTATGCTTTCTTGGTACATTGGTAAATAACAGTAAAACAAAAAAAGGTTGTTTTTATCAATTTATTATCATCTTTTTAATTCCACTCATATATTATTTGGAACTTCTCGCGGCGGAACAAAGCAGTCTCAGTACAATATGTAAACTGTTCTAGGTAACAATCGACGATAAAACTATTAGAATGGCTGAGTTTGAAATTGTGATAGTCGAAATGGAAAACCGTTATAGACACGGAAACGGGGCGTTAGCGACCAAAAACAAGTACAGTGCTTATAAATGGCTGTGCTGAAGCTCCTTATAAGAATTTCACTTAAAAGGCTACACTCGTATGGTTGCGGGATTTGGAAAAATAATCATCAATCGTATGGTTTTGTAATTGTTTGGTTACTGAACTAGGTTAATGTCTTACATCGCACACGACTTTGCATGGGGACCTCTTTGTAACTTTTCTTCGCGGGCTCGCGCGCACTCGCATAAATCATGCAGTTGAATGTGATTCTCGGGCAAAGTCGTGGGGTACAGATGATTTTGACCCATATCGGTAACAAAGGTTCAAAAGCCCCATAATGATAAAACTCGCACTATCTTATGGGTGGTTTAGAACTAGTGCTTGACTAAAGAAAAGGTTCATTATTGATAGGTATCTTCATATCTTCATGTGCCTTGTCTGACCCTTGTCGAACATAGGAACAAAAGTGTTACATTTTGCAACTGTTTCTTCTTTTGGGGAATGTATATATTCATTACATCTCTTATGGTCCATAAGGCCTGGCTTTCAACACAAATTGTACACCTTTTGATTACAGAAGTGTTATTTGACTCGTGCTTGTGACGTGACGTGTAAAACATCACATTCATTGTTTTCTGTCTATATGAGTGATGAGAACAGATTCGATCATATATAGTTGAAACGTTTTTACTTCTTCAGGTTAAAATTTTCATCCCGATCGCATCTCTTTCCCGTATCCATGATGGTTAATGCTGTTTTTGATGTTATTAATTGCGAAGTAGTTAATCAGTGACGATTTACACAATCAAATTTCTTTTATTTTGTCTTTTTTGTTCGTTTGTGTTTGGGTTACCTAAATGATTTTTTACTATCATATTGTTCTGTCAGTAAATACTTGTATTATAAACGAAGCCGCAACGGTATTTATTGTTATAACTATATATAATATAAAGCTAGATATGCGTCGTCGATCAACTTCGTCGATAAAAGACGATCGATAATGTCTGGCTAGGTTTATTGTGCCGGCAGTTTAAAATAGAGACTCTGATGCCTGATATTGTGTGTATCAGTGTAGATAGGATCACCTAGGCGTGGCACTGTAAACTTTAACGAGGTTTCATGACGGAAGGACTAAACTAGGATTAGAGTGCTTTGTTGTTCAGGGTTTAACGTCATTTTTCAGCACACGATAGGCAATACATGGCGGCCAGTATAACTTAGTATAACTAGTGGAGGAAAGCCCGGTAAAAACCAACGACCCAAGGGAAGCTGCTGGCAAGCTTTCTCACATACTCGAGTCCGAGACTCGAACCCACACGGACGGAGATGAGATGCCAGTGAACTAACTGTAAAGGTGAGGGCTTTAGACTAATCGTCCACCTAGGCCCCGATTAGAGAGCAATTATGTCGGACACTCGAGACAGTCTGACACCTGTGATAGGAACATTTCCTTTAACGTGCTTGTTTTGCTAGACAAATGGTTTTAAGGCATTTGATTTTACATTTGTGAAGTTAAATATAAACAAAGGAATAATTTATGTATTTTGCAGTTGGTTAAAATAATAAATATCTTCAAACCACAAAATAATGATTCGTGATGAAAGCTTTAGACGCTTGCATCAGATTATGAATCGTTATAATACTTGAATATGTGTTAATTGTCACAAACAAACTGGAGAAACAACGATAAAAAAAACAAGAAAATAAGCAATAATACAATCGCATAAAAAAACAAAACGTGAGTACATTATTATCAACAAACAGTTAAAGCAAAATATTTAAAAATATTGAATTATATATTTTATGGAAATGTATTGAAACTGGGTAAGAAAGGGTACTTTAACAAAACACTCTTCAATAAATTCGTTGAAGTATGTTGGTGTCGACTTCAAAATAATTTGTTGAGATATTGAAAAGATCTTTAAACAAAAGCCTAAATTTGACATGATCTTCTGATTAATATTTGAAATGTCTAAAATGTTGCCATATTTGTCTGTCTCTAGTAATATTAAAAGTATATACTTGCTTCTGTATCCCATGAAACACTGATATTTGAGTAGAAAGTGAAATTCATTCTCTTCTCGTATTACAAAACCGCCATGTTAAATTTTCAAATTATATCGCATGCGCATCTTCTTATTTCAACATGGCGTCTACGAGATGATGCTCTGAATTTAGTTCACAGGCTTACCCAGAAATAAAATGGGGGTGGGGTGGGGTGGGGTTATAAAAAAAAAAAACAAGTAGGCAAACTCACTGGGACAGAATCCCTGCATTTTAAGGGTTTTTAGGGCGTAATTTTAACCATCTAATTGTACAGGACGAACGGCACGCAGGCTCTGCCCCGCACCTAGTTCTTGTTGCATGTTCCGCATTATTTGCGCATTATTTACTATAAGATGTAGTATTTTAGGCCTTGTTAATAGATCAGGGCCCTGGGCAGAACTGCTCGTAACTAGGAAGCTGACTTTGTACTGCAGGTTGTCCAGTGAGCCTCTGCTCGCGTTTTATAAACTTTGTTTTCATTGCTTGGTTGGTTTAGTAGCACTTTTAACGCATTATGTCAGTCAAGTGCCCTTGCCAAGGATATATTGGATGCAGCCGACTTTTGATACCGGAAACAGCCGACCTTTGGATTACGAGTATAACGTTCTATCAGCTGATCTGCCGATAAATGTGTTTGTGTAATGTGCGGGTGAGCATGGGCATCTTTAGGGGTTCTACAGTAATGTTATGTAATTATGATAGACACGGAAACTTCTTACTATGGCGCTTAACCTTCATTTGTGGCTATGTCTATTAATCTAGACGTATGGGTTCGGTTTGTGACATGTAGCCTAGGGGTAATACATTTCTGGGTAAACATTAAAAAATCTTCATCATTTCAAAACTTGGACACAAAAAATATAAAACTGTAAGTTGTGAAAAAATTGGCTTGGATAAGGGATTGTGACTAGCTGTATGTTTAACAATCCTATTAGGTAGCAAGAATTAAACATGAGATTTTATACAGAGTTTCTAGATGTCTGTCGACGTTTTCGGCTTTAATATGGAGACAAAATTTCCACCTGAGAGAGAGAGAGAATAAGGTTCTTCTTTTCTTTTCCATGATAGTCGATACTTTAATGTGTCATACAATTGGAACTTCATGGAAGTAACATGAATTTTTTTCTTATTTGGTGTTAAATCGGATATGTGAAAAAGACATGTATTTGTATTATTCTATAACGTAATGTAGGTATAATAGTTCAAATTAAAAAAAAAAATTACTTTCTAGGCAGTTACGACGCTTTAAAATGCAGTTAAACAGTCGGCTGAAATGACACCCGATATCGCGGACTCATCGACGTGTTCCGGTATGTACAGGGCTCGAAACTTAGTTATTTTATCAATATGTTACGACCTTCATTGCAAAACGGCAAGAAAAAGGTGCAGCCCCTCTTTTCTAACACGAAACTGTACAAATGGATGAAAAATCAACTGACATTTACAACCGTCAGCAAAGTGGTTAACATTTTAGCTAGTCCGAAAAATCACCTCCCCCCAATCTGTTAGTACTAATGGACAATATGTGGGTCTGATGTCATCTGGTCATTAAAATATGCAAGTCTGCATACACGTTAGACAAATACCGTAACTGGTAACAGCCATATTCCATATCTAGTGCAAAATTCAAAGTGGCCACAGGACAGAAGGTTGTGCTATAGCACATGAATTTACAAGTCACCAAACAGAAGATTTGCTCCGGATATATAATGTACATGTCACCAAAAGAGTTCTTCAGCCTACGGTATCTCCACAGCCGTGAGAAAGTGAAGGTTGCAGTTTTTAATGAATAGACGATATCAGCCTCTAAACCACCAATCATTATCATCACGAGTGAGGGGCTGATTTATAGGCGTATATTTTAGCGTGACCCGTATTAAAGTAATATATATAAGAACGAACCATTTCAATCATCTTTTATTTCATTCTATACAATAAATTGATTATTTATTGCATTATATTGTGTTCTAAGATGATTTGCTTCATGACCCCAGTTTCAAGTGAGTGTTTTCGGACCCCATTTCGGGTGCGAGAGTATATCATGTGATTAGTGACTTCCGGGTCCCCAATTTCCAGGACTACTGTCAAAATTGTCAACAGTTATTATTTTATAACATACAAATAATATTTCTAAATTTAAGCGTGTGTCTAATTTCAGAAGGCCAGGTTTGTGTTATATTTGTCGGTATTTAGCAGATACGACAATAGGAAACATGGGACCCCAGTTTCAGAGATAGCTGTCAATGATCCCACTTTGACGTTAAAACATATATGTGTGTGTGTGAATGTGTGTGTGTGCGATTTAGATTTTTAACGTAGCTTTCACAATGTTTCAGTCATATAGCTACAATGTCTGCAGTGTGGCAGTTTAAAGTGGTGTATAGCACTGGGACACCATGCCGCAGACATGTGGCTTGATGTCCCACCCAGTCACATTATCCTGACACCATGCTGACCAGTCCTAACACTCACCTCTTAGCGAGGCAGCTGTTAGTACCATTTTTGTAAGTCTTTGTTACGACTCGGCCGGGGTTCGAACCCGCAACCTCGTCTATCCGAGGCGGACGTTCTCACCACTAGGCCACCGGAGTAGTCCCAAAAATAAATACGAAAACACGTTATTGCAACACTTTTTGTTATGGGCATCAAGCTGCATTTAAAAGAATTAAAGATTTGGAAAGCGTTTTGTATTCTTCAATCTATGTATGTATATAAAGTACGTTACCACATTTTGTATGCTTCTTTTATTTTGAAGGGTATGAAACTCTAATCCAAAGTGTCACGTGAATTTGAAAAAGATACGTTGCCATGGTTTCCCTCATTTCAACCCGTGCCTTTGGAACCTTGGACAACGTTACAGCTTTGCAGCTGATTTACATCACCAAGACTTAAGTTCAAAAAAGAACCGATTTATGAATGGCAATTTAACATTTTGTCGTGCAGATACGTTACCAACAGACAAGTTATGTTGAAAATATATGTGAAGTGTAGAAAGTCGCTTTATCGTAAGACTCTTGTTGCAATACAAAAGTTTGTTGAGCTAACGTAGGTGGAAACGTGGGACTAGCAATAGGTTTTCTAGTGAAGCCAACGTCAACAGTTTCGTTACAGATTTGGTTACAGTCTTTCGTTCCTTAAGTTTTTAAATCCCTCCTTGTGTTCCGTTGATACATGGGATGAGTCATAATAGGAATGAAGCAATTCAGTCTGCGACAACCCATTTGACCCACTGACCTTGAAATAATGCAAACAGTCATAGAATATATTTTGTTAAGGCTTTGAATAAAGGTTTTCATTTGCTTGTTTTAATTAGCCTTTTATTGATTATGTTCATGCACGGGGTGGTTCATTATGAAGCAAATGTAATGAACCTTTTGATGGATTTTGTTCACATTTGGAATGATTCACTGTAAAGCAGACACAATACATATTGAAAGTACATGTCCCATTCATCTTAAAATAAAATTAATTCACAATGTTGCTTAAAGTTTTAGTTCGATTGTTTCTGTTTGCAAAACCAATTATGAAGTAAAGACAAATAATTTTGATATACACTGCGGTATCATGTATGCAATATCGTTGTTATGGGCGGTTGTTTCTTTGGTTAGTATACACAAGTAATGCTTGTAAGAGAAAACGATACAGGGGGATCAGATAAGAAAGATGGTTTTCTCACATTCCAATATGTGTATGATTGTTATTTCCAGTGTAAAACACCGGTGCAGGATAGTTCTATTCTGCCCCACACGTGACCTTTACCCTAACTTGTGGACTAATTTGAATTCCTTCTGCAACTGTAATGCACACAAAAAAGGAAAATCTTCCCGATTCCCATCACCACTTCAATACTCTTTAACAATAATGAAGACTAACAATAATCAAGATTAATAATAATCAAGATTAACAGTAACTGCAATACATTTACATATTAAAACGAACCGTGCTTGACGTTAAGTGTCCGGCAAACAGGACATTACTCACTGATCGACCAAGCCTTATATATAGCTGTTTAGTCCAATATTTCGAGTTGAAAATGCTGTTGTTGTAATTGTTAATCTTGTCACAAATTCACATTCTCGTGATTATTTCTGAAGGGTAAATTAATTATAGATCAAACTAAATCGAGGATTATTCCACTATTTTTTTCTGTCTCAGCTAATCATAGGAATAAAAGTGGACTTTAGTTTTGGCCTTTGCGAGTTTGTATCATTGCAGAAATTATCTGCAGTGTATAATTAGGACGATGACACTAGTACCTTAGTCTTTTGAACCACTGTTCTTTGCAAGCTAAAAATATTTTTTAAACACCATCGAAAGTTTGCACTGAATTTTTCAGTGTAAGCTTATCTATTGCGCTCTATCTTAAGCTAAAGAGATTCTCAATGGGTGTTTTGCTGTTAGCAACTTACAACAGTTTTCATTCAGAAATGTGAGCTAAATATATTTTGTGTAGGATAGGAAAATTCCACTGTTGGATTAAAATTGTGCAGCAAACACAATGCTTTGCCAAACTTCTGACCCACGAGTGGAATTTTTCCATCCTACACCAATGCATATGAAGCGTTCTATTATTTTGAAACTAGAACACATAATGTTTGGGAACAATTTTAAGAAATCTCTCAGTGATCCAGATTTTTTCAAAGTAATTTCTTGGGATTTCTCTCATTGATGTTATAATATATGTATCAAGCATCGTCTTTTTAAAGGAATATATTTATCCACTGAGGGGTTTTCTTTTTTACCAATGCTTGTACAGCGTTGTTGCAAGAATTTAACACAAAAAAAAGAACAAAATACCATATTAAAATCCAAAGAAAAATTTGGAACTAAGAGCAAATTCAGATTTTTTTTTAAATTTGGAAATTGTCACAAGTTCTACTTTCTTAAAATATTCTTGTATGCCAAAGTGATATGCATATAAATTAGTCTTAATATAAAGTCGATTGTTGAAATTTTTTTCAAGATGTACCAATTTCATATTAGCTGACAGCAAGCGCAGATAAACATCTGTGAATATTGCGACCAGAAGTCTGTGTTTTAGAACAAATATCGCACGTTTACATGTTTTGACAACCACAATTCATTTGACCTCTTGGTTACATAGCAAATAGATATGACTGACCCAGGGTATATACTAGTTGCATATGTGTACTTCCTTTTTCCTGACCAATATATGGCCATAGGAGTGGATATCTTGGTTGTTTCCAAATAATGGTCATGAACTAAGTCTTTAAAGGGTAAAAATAGACCCAGAAGCCAAACATCTCTCCAAGAGCACTTAATGTACATATTGTTACCACGCAAATATCTCAATACCTTCTAAGTTAGAACCCAAGGGATATGTTCTGGGGAAGGGGTGAGAGTAAGTATACTTATAGATTAATATCAGGACATATGAATAAGAGGCTTTTCTCATTTCCAATGAAGGTACATATGGGTAAAGGATGGGAATCTTAACAGAGTCCACGTTATAACCCAGGGGTCATGTGTCTGCCCTGGAATTATGGTGCTAAGTGTCTAGGCTCGTACAAATTAACAAAGAAAAGAGTGAAGCCAACAAGCCTTGTAAATTTTAACACAGTAATTTATTTCCCTAGAAAACAAGGTAAAAATATGAAAACAGACTTACGGTTTGTGAATCTAATCCAAAACTTAATCCTAGAATTTAAAAATATAAGTCCTATCACTAAAAAGTTCTAATTAAATCAAAGTTCGAATCCCGATGAAGTTCCAAGATGGAAGGCAATGACGTCTTCTATATCCTGTTTTGTGTAGATGTGTCAACAGTTCCTTGTTGAATTTTATGAATCAAGGATAATATTCCGGCTTTAGAATTACGAATATTTTCCAGTAAATGGCTTTGTCCAAGTATTTTGATGAACACAAGTATTTTCCAGGGTGAATAAATTATTTTAAATAAAATGATCTAACTCGAACAGGTCACAACACAAAATACCTCTGAGCTCCGAAGGTATTAATTTACGACTGACTAAATCCACTACAAAAATCTGTTTTAACCCTCAAATTTAGATCACGTGGTCACTTGCTTCGAGCAAAGCAGTAAAGTAATATGTCAATTAGCATGTAGGTTATTTACAGGTTCGATTATACTGAACGAATCTTACTAAAGGATTCAATAATAAAAAGTTGTTTACAAAACAGAGCTAACACGCAAGCCAAATATAACCTTGATTACGACCAATGATTTTCACTCTGTGTTTACCAATTTCTGAATCAAGGTCAGGAACAAGGTCAGCTAAAAGTACAATGTAGCAACACTAATGCGTTTTAAATCAGGCTAAAAAGGAAAACGAATTTTCCGAAAATAATGTCCAATCTAGTGAATAAAGTTATCATTACAATAACATTTAATGAAATAAAAATAAAATAAAAAGAAATTTAAAACTGACACACAAGTAATTAAATTACATATACGTAACAATGGATTGATTCACTATGTATATTGCTTATAGGTTGGGTATCTCACTTGTTCCAATGTATATCCAGGGAGGATTAGGTCCCTGTGTGTAAGCATAGACCTGGTTGTCAATGGCAGATGCACATCTAAGTTGTACTAAACTATATCGTTCATATTATGCCCATAATTATCCGTGAGATGCACAAAGTTTCATTGAAAAATACGTATTGCCAATAACTAGACCTTGTCAGCACAGGGTTGCTTATATGTTTGCATTAAAATATAGAAGATATGAGCATACGAGCAGCCAGAGGAGATCACATGCTCTCAGAATCTTTTCAAAAGTGTGAATAAATATAACAAATAAAGAAAAATTCACAAAATTGTCAACTTCGCCGCATAAACTAGATTTCGTTGAAAATTCGCTCATTTGTGGAAATATCAGCAAAATGTGTTCAGCTTCTATATTTGTACTAAATTCTCAGACATTGTCACTGAATCTACCCATCGCATGTGTACCTGCATTAGTTCATATTTGTTACGTGTCTGTTCGAATCCTCTTCATCATCAGAGATAAAGGTTTTCTAATATTATGATGTGGTTGTACATGTCTCTATATCTTGCACATTAATATCATCGCGGTGTGAATGATTCCAAACTTTTCAGTAATGCACAAATTGAATATGAGTCCATTGACAGTGTTCAAGGTATGCTCTTCCTATGCGAATATGTGTTGGGGTCCAAAGGGGACTTTTGAAATGTCCAAATTTTGTAATCTAAAGGTATCTTTGTTTAGATGACCACAACATTATTGAGTGATTTATATAAGCCACCTATCATCTCCTTACTGCCTAGTTATGGTCACAAATTGTTACAGTGTACGTACTGGAAATAAATATCTCTGTCGATCGCTTCATTCACACTTCATTAGAGTTGTATCTATTTGATAACTCTGCCGCTACATGTTAGAACTGTTACGCACACTGGTAACTTCATGCATTGCACTGTGATTAAAATCGATGCTTACTCATCAGACGTGGATTTTACATCAACCATTGATGGTTTGTTTTCTGCCGGCCTTGTAATTCACTTCCACGAATTTTTTGTAAATCATCAAATAAATCGTTGCATTTCGAATCGGAAGAGTTCCCGTTAGAAGCAATATGTTCCGAATGAAGCTTTTCATCTTCAAAAATGCGAAAGCTGACATATGATTGATGAAAGGAAATGTCAGTGCAACATTGACATCATATTGACATTTGTCAGATCTCCATTATGCCAGAGATCTTGACTGCATATAATGGTGTCACCATCAAAAAGCACGTGGGTGGTAACGACAAACAGAATGGCATACAATCCCAACATTTTAATTATATCTTTACTTTTATGGTTTGCATTAAAGAATTAATCAGGTGCTATGTTTTATTCCCTATGCAATAAATTCACATTTAAATACTGACGTTTTTAAATTGTCTAACTTTCTTATTTTTAAGGCAATGTGTTGTGTGAACTGTCTCATATGTCTGTTATATCTTCTGTTTTCATGTCTTGTAAACTATAATTATTTAATGTTTTCTTATATCTGAAAAAATCCTCCTTAGAGCTTATGTTTTATTGCATTTTAAGCATGCCGAATACAGAATTAATCGTACCTTATTCGTGCAGTACTTACCGCTAGTTGAAAAAGAATCACAAAGTCTCAAGAAATAGATGAAAGGAAATATTACCCAGTGGAAATAAGTTAAGAAAGTGGAGAAAAACACAGACACCGTTCATGACATTCCTTCTCGGTGTGATATTTCCTAGACGAGCCGAAACACCTGAAAGATGAATCAGAATTTCGAGAGTCAGAGGCACTAAACTGATTCTCAAAGTAGAAGAAGCATAACATATCTACGTTTAAGTAGCCATAAGTGTCAGTATATCAGAACGACCTGCTATGTTCCTTATGAGTGAACTAACCTTCATGATAAAATTGCTCTCATCAAAGAGTACAAATACGTACTGAAACCAAAGTTGAAGAAGCTAGAGGAAATATTTGGCATGGGACAGCAATGATAATGAGAATGAATGTTGTGTATCATCTGGAAGTAGTACGACCTAACTCGCAGGCATCCAACTTACGGCCCGCCAATCTCATTCGTCCGGTCTCTTGTTAGAATCCTGTTTGTATGCTTACCACAGTTCATGATATGTCCAGAAGCGTGAAGTGCATTTAGGTCAAATCTGGCCACCCATAACAAATGAGTTTAACGCCCCTGACGTTAACATGATACCGAGATTAAAACAAGTTTTCGCGATTGTTAAGGATGGACGTTATTTGGCTATTACAAATGAACTGGAGTCATTAACATAAGCCACAGTATAAAATAGAAGATGTTAGAACACACGGACAACTCTTTATGCCTTCATCAAGCCAGGCTCTTGAACTGTGACCATTATGAAGTATATTGAACATTATGGAGTTTCATTCATAATTCGAATGGCTTGTAATTTTATAATGCTTCGCATTCCTTAAATGGTTCTTGACATAATGTCTATACTTCTATGAGAAACAACCCTATGCTATACATACATACATACATACATACATACATACATACATACATGGATACCATGCATAACATTCACACATACATACATACATACATACATACATACATACATACATACATACATGCAGAATCTGGTTCAGAATAAGTATTTATTTTGTATCCAATAAACAAAATCATATTCATCACTCTAACATTGATTTAGTAGTCAACGTTTTGTTTTGTTTTTTGTTTTTGTTTTGGCATAACTGGCTTCTAATAAAAGCAGCAAAACGTATAAATGGATTTGTTAACAAAACAATTTCTTGAATGTATCTAAAGAATACGGTAAAAATGCCAGTTCCATGATTTGAGATTGGATTGTTTAATTTTAAAAAGTAGAAGACAACCTAGTTTACTATGTGGGTATATCTTCATAGGGACTTAGACATGTTCAATCATTTTCTGTCTATGACATAGGTCAAGGTCAATGAACATAGTATATTTAAACAATGCATATATAGGAATTTTCAGAACATGTTAACGAAACATAGCTAGAAATTAGTATTGCTATCAAATTTTGCATATTGGAGTTCTCTAAGAATGAGACAGTTTTCAATATTGGGCAGTTAAAAGAAATAGATTAAGCATGGATTCCTGGTGAGTTTTCTCAGCTTCTACAGCACCAGCTTTCAAAGGAATGCGTGTTGCAATACTTCTAGTTTCCTTTCTCACTATTGTATGCACAGTCATAACATTTGATGGATGGCACTGTTCACCTAAGCAAAAGGTCATAGTGACTCAGTTTTCATACACCATTGATTGCAGCATGTTTTGCATTTTCCTCTACTGTTCCTACAGTTATAGACCAATAATACCTACTACAGTACTCTCTCAATATGAGTCGGTGGCCTTTAAAAGGCAGGTTAGATCATGATCACATTTCATGATTTAATAGGTGTAACATGCACAACTTGAAGACCTCACATACGGATGATTTGTTGCTTCTATGAACATTGTAATAGCTAGGTTGGTTGGTTGGTTGGCTGAATGTTTACGGCGCACCAGCACTATAAGGGTATTTTAACGTCATACAAAAGATTATATCTTTCATTATTTAAAAGTGGTAATAGGTTTCGTGTCGACCAGCGACACGAAACTAAACAGTTGAAGGTAAAAGGATAAAGTGGTAACGGTGATAAATAAATAGTTTCCCGATCAATGGGGAGTGCAAATGATGTATGGCAACGAAAACAGATGAAAGGTAATTAAAATCTAGCGATGGTATAGCGACGGTATGTATAGCACATAAAACTGTTCAAGGTGATAGCATAAAATCTATAACTTATGATAAATAGTTACGTCCATCAGAAAGTCTATAATATAAGAAACGCTAACTGTATCAAAGAGCTCCCTAAAGTCATGCACATTGTAAATAATGATTAAGCGTGGGTTGGAGGTCGAAACACTCAAAATAAAGTGCTTCACAGTAAATGGCTCACTGCAAGATATGCACTCTGGTGGGTCTTCTCCATTAAGTATGTAGGAGTGGGTTAAATAAGTATGACCAATTCGAATTCTTGCAATGACTACCTCCTCCCTACGGACGGCTCTGTAGGAAGGAGTCCATTCTCCTAGGGTTGGCTTGATGGCATGAAGTTTGTTATTCACGGCATCATTCCATGATGCCTGCCATTTCTGACGTAGAGATTCTTTGATACTACGTTTCAAATCAGTATACGGTGTTTTAAAATCAGATGGTTCCAGTGATAGGGCCATTTTAGCAGCGCGGTCTGCTTTGTCATTACCTTTAATTCCAATATGGCTGGATAACCAACAGTATACTATATTGTGGGAGGTACTCAGCTCAGTATTTTTGAGGAGAATATTCGCTAATAATGGATTCTCTTTAATTCCAATATGGCTGGATAACCAACAGTATACTATATTGTGGGAGGTACTCAGCTCAGTATTTTTGAGGAGAATATTCGCTAATAATGGATTCTCCAGTTTTCTGTTATGTAGTGACTGAAGTACTGATAGTGAATCGGAGAAGATAATGCTGTTTAAAATACGCTTTCGTTCAATATATTGCAATGCAAGGTCTATTGCTCTGATTTCGGCTGAAAAAATTGTTGTATCATTTGGCAAGCAAACGTTTGTTGTATGTTTTCCACTAACGAAGGCTGCAGCAGCATTTTTTTTCATCTTTTGATCCATCAGTATATATTCTTGTATACTTTTCAAATTGGTTGAGGAGTTCATGGTACAAGGTTTGGAAGATAGAAGGGTTTGTGTCCGATCTGTTTCCATCGTGTAACGTGAAAAGTACTTTTGGTTGTTGAAGTAGCCAGGGAGGTGTTTTGGAGACGGACGTTTTCTGAATCTTTGAAAGTTCAATTTTGGTACTGTCAAGGCATGGTAATATTCTAATGTCAAAGGTAGGTATGACGCTTGGTTTATTGTCATATAAGGTTTTATATTTGGGTTCAAAAACAGCCGAAAAAGCAGGGTTCAGAGGATTTACTCATAATTTGAGAGCATACTGTGCGGAAAGGATTTCTCTACGTTGTGATAAAGGTGGTTCGTTCGCTTCAACGAGTAGGCTTTCACACGGGGATGTCTTAAATGCTCCCATAATGAGTCATATTCCCTGATGATGAATTGGGTCAAGCATCTTCAAATAGGACTTCCTAGCTGAACCATAGACAACGCAACTATAGTCTAGTTTTGAGCGAATAAATGTTCTGTATAAACTGAGCATGACTTTTCTATCAGCACCCCAGTCAGTGTGCGCTACTACTTTAAGTAAATCTAGAGACTTCAAGCATTCAGTTTTCAAATTCTTCAGGTGTGGAATAAAAGTTAGTTTTCTGTCGAAGATAATACCTAAGAGTTTTGTTTCCTCAACAACTGGAATAGGTGTACCGTCTACCGTGGGTTTAGGTTCATCATGATGACTTCGTAACTGACAGAAATGCATACATACAGTTTTTGATTTCGAGAATTTGAAACCGTTAGTATTGGCCCAATTTTGAATCTTGTTGATATTTTGCTGTAATTGTCTTTCAATTGTATGCATGTGCTAGGATCTGTAACATATTAAAAAGTCATCAACATATAGGGAGCAATCCACACCAGGAGTCAGACACTTGGTGATGCTATTAATTTTTATGTTGAAGAGCGTCACGGATAAAATACTGCCCTGGGGCACACCCATCTCTTGATCGTGCATATGAGAGAGGGTCGAGCCCACTCGTACCTTGAATTTACTGTCTGAGAGGAAGTTTGATATGAACGAGGGCAGTCGGCCTTTTAGACCCAGATCGTGCAGGTCATTTAGTATTCCGTACTTCCACGTTGTGTCATAGGCCTTTTCCAAATCAAAGAAAACCGCTACTAAGTGTTCCTTTTTGATGAAAGGGTCGCGAATAAATGTTTCCAGTCGAACCAGACGATCATTGGTGCTACGACCATAACGAAAGCCACTTTGGAAAGGAGATATTAAATTGTTGGTTTCCAAATACCATACAAGCCGAGAATTGATCATTCGTTCCATTGTTTTGCATACGCAGATAGTTAATGATATAGGTCTATAGTTGGTAGGATCTGCGCTATCTTTGCCTGGTTTGGGAATTGGTATTACTGTTGCTTCTTTGCAAATTTTTGGTACATTACTAGTAATCCATAAATCATTGAAGATTTCCAGAAGAAATGTTAAGGATGGTTCTGGAAGGTGTTTCAAAAACTGGCAATGTATATCGTCACGACCAGCAGATGTATCATTGGCCTTATTCAAAGATTCCATAAGCTCCGACAATGAAAACGGTTGGTTATAACTCTCTGAGTTATTCGATGTGAATTTCAACCTTGTTTTTTCCTTTTGAGCTTTTAATCTTCGGAAAGCTTCTGAATAATTAGACGATGAGGAATTTTGGAGAAACAATCAGAAAGTACATTAGCTATTTCATGTTTGGTATTGAAGTTGTTGTTATTTAGCTTCAGATGTTGGAAGGAATTGTATTTTCCCTTTCCATTTATTTTGCGGATCGTGTCCCAAACTTTCTTTATAGAGGAACGAGAATTTAAAGTTGAAAGGAATACCGAGGATCTAGAAATACACTCATATACATATTGTGATCAGCATCTGTTTAACCAAAGATTGGATACAGCGTCTGACACTTTTTATCAATATAAGAGTTGGTGAGAGGACATTTCATCGACTACTAGCTAAACTAAAAGCATGGCCCAACCAGTATTTACCACAGCTTAGATCATGGGAAAGATCAATCAAGACATCCACCGCTGAAATAATTACATGGTGTTATAAATATCTTTTGCTTGCAAGATTATAAGTTTATCGAGCCATTGATTGATTTCTGTCGGATATTATATGGCTTATTATTTGCTGTTTAATGTTGCCTTATTCATTAATATAAAGTATTCACCCAACCGTAAGCACCGTAAGCATTTATATGCCACAGCATAATATCATTTAGATCAGGGACTATAATGTCCACTAGACCGATCTTAATCTGTCTTAGAAATCGCTTTTTTGTACTTGGTCTTTATTGTCCATTTCAAAAACAGAGCATGGTATATATCAGTAATGCGCTGAAATGGAAGGCCGTAGCTTTGTATTGTGTATCTATCATAGAACGGTCATTTACATTCGCAAAAATGTGCTCTTCAAGAAAGAGCTAATGTCTAACTTGAGACGCATGTTTGTCAAGGCTGTCATTTATTTAGCTAATAAAAGATCAAAACATTAAGGTTAATGACAAATTCAGCGTTATTGGTAATCTAAGATCCCCCCCTCTCTCTCTCTCTCTCTCTCTCTCTCTCTCTCTCTCTCTCTCTCTCTCTCTCTCTCTTTGATCTGTGTTTTATATTGGAAGATTGCGTTATTTCATAATAGTCACGTGCCAAATTATGTTCTGTATATAACATTCATAGACTATATGTAAAAAAGCAGTTTTAATGAGGACCCCACAGCTCGTTTGTCGCGATTGGAATGGTTCCCTTTTACTGTGTAG
Source organism: Megalonaias nervosa (assembly GCA_016617855.1). Classification (NCBI taxonomy): domain Eukaryota; kingdom Metazoa; phylum Mollusca; class Bivalvia; order Unionida; family Unionidae; genus Megalonaias; species Megalonaias nervosa. The sequence continues at coordinate 45,939 of JAECUM010020989.1, forward strand.
GGACGAAGGTCTGTCATTAATTTAATTCAATTGAACATTTACCTCAACCATAGCACGAATCGTATCACTGACTAAAACTGTAAAATTTTGTTCTTTTTAAAAATAAATTTGAAAATTTTGTGTTCACGCTGTTCAAGCAAACGTTTCAAAAGACACCAGAATTTACATTGAACCGGAATTGGAATGGGCTATTTTTAGGGGATGTTGAGTAGAAAAAGACCAAGAACAGAAGGGTTCTGACACACATTATGTGCTAAACAATGGATGTTTTATTTTCCGTTTCGACTGGAAAACATAAATGAAACTTGAATTTCTCCAATTAGGTAATCAACTGTGGAAGTAAAGTATGTGTAAAATGGATCACATACATCAAAGTGTTTTGAACCAGCTGTTTAAATTTTGCACATATCAAAGGCAAGCAACTTCCATTCTTCAAAAAAAAAAATTCACGGCAGAAATCTCCAACTCAAACAACGTTCTCCTAGACACAAAAACCAGACTGGTAGAAAACAAATTCCATACAGATATCTACTCGAAACCAACAGACAAACACCAGTATCTCCTACCAACCAGTTATGTATCCAAAGGACTGCATTAGGAACATTCCATACAGCCAGGCACTGAGGATACGCAGAATTTGCTCTGATGATGAAACATTCCTAAAAAAGTCCGAGTAGCTATCTAAACATTTAATTTACCGAGGCTACGACAAAGACCTGATTGCGGAGGCAACCCAAAGGACTAAGCAAACAAACCGCGATGACCTACTAAAATATGGACAGAAGGAAAAGGCTGATAGGATGCTATTTATCCTGACCTACCATCCAGACAACCCCAAAGTATGTAAAATCATCGCGAAACACTGGCCCATCGTGGAATCGTCGGACGCACTAAAGTTAATTCTTCCGAACAAACCTGTAGTAGCTTTCCGGAGACCACAAATCCTCCAGGACATCCTAGTCAGAGCGAAGCTAACGCCAATCACTAATCAAGACCACCTTAGTCAATATGGCTCCTGTGGCGATAAAATGATGATAGAGACCAGGACATTTTCTAACACAGTGACTAGAGAAAAACTAAACATACATAGTCCAAACAAAACGTGCAAAACTGAGAATGTAATTTATCTCATCACATGTAAGATCTCTAGCCTTCAATATGTCAGAGAAACTGTAAAGCTACACAAAAGGATCAACCTTCATAGATCTGATTGGATGACAAAGACGCTGTACAGAACCCCGATAGCAGAACACTTCTCCTCCTCTGGCCACACTTTCACTGATATAACACTAATTGCAATTGCTAACAACCCCAACTGGAGTTCCGAAACTAGGAAAGATAAGGAATCTTACTGGATATGCGGCCTTTGAACATTGAAACCAAGCTCTTTAAACCAAGAAGAGTAGAAAAGGACAGCCTTGCACAAACAAAACTATCTTTTGCAGCCGGCACATTTTACATTTGAAAAATCCTCTAAATTTGCTTAATAGCCTTCAATTACTACTACAACAATGAAATATCTAGGATGTAATTTGCACTTACATAAATGTAAACAAAATAACAGATGTCGCTATGGGTCATCGATTTCTAGGTTAATACAAATAATTTACATTATCCGCAACAAGTTGACACAAACTAGTTGAAACATAACGTAATGGCTAAGCACGCAGAGGTAATTTCTTTGTTCAGAATCGGTCTATGATCGTAATATTATATAACACGAGTTGACATTTCGGCAAGTACTTTGAACTACGAATTCTATCAGAAGACATTTATAAACATGAAGCAGAAATTCTTAGCAAATTTTCTCACACAACGTGACAGTGAATTAGTAGGTCACATTGAGTTACTTACGTAAATATTTTGTTCTGGTGCTACTCAGCATACATGAACTTATCCATTTTCGTGACTGAACAAGCAACAGTGTCCAGAAATTAACATACACGGAAAAAGCGTAAACGATCACAGGAGCGGGAAAAGTAGGTCACACTGATATAATTTTGTTATCTACTGTAACGACTGCACAATCAATAGTAACGAATAAAGATATCTAAATTTTCATTTAAACATAATAACTAGATCAAGAAACGTAGGGAACAGTGGCCTACAGTTTATAAAGTTGTGTCATACTCCTCAAGCTGTAAAAGCGTGAACCATCACTGGAGTGTGAAAATGAAGTCACTTTCACATACATTTGGTATACTGATGTTGTATTTCACAGAATGTATTGTATTAATCTTTCCCTGAGACATATCATACAATATACATTGATGTAATTACATCATTATCAGAGGCCAAATACTCCTTTCCCACACTGTATCAAGACTGATCGCCATCGTGATTTTACCGCTTTCGACAAATTGATGTTTTCCGAAATCCAATTCGTTTGATTCCGAACAAAATATTAAGCACCTCAAAACACTCCCACTTTAAACGACGTGACGCAGACGTAGAATACATTGTCAGGATGTCAACGTTAAGGTGTTTATTGTTTGAGTTTTCTGAGCTTTATCTGTTCTGGTTATAGGAGCAGAACCTTCTACAACTCTACCAATACCTCTTCTGCAACATCATTCGCTTTCACCTGTTTCTCTTCCAGATTTTCTCCATCTCTTACTCTTCCTTCATCCCACATGAATCCTGCATAGCAAGTAATTAAATCATCCGGTTATAATATATTATAAAGCTGAACAGACTGTGTTATAAGAACTGTTAAGACGTTTTATTGCACACTTTAGAGCTGAGACCATAGCGAAACCCTCTCTTGGTTGGATTATAGTTCTGTCAGTTTATCTCTGTCTAATCCTCAGGGTGCTATTGTCACCAATCATTTGTAATAACTATCAGTTTTTTCCACCTTCCTCCGTGGTAGCCGGGAATCGTCAAACTGCAAATAGAGAATCATTTTAATTGAAGATACATTTTGTGTTCATTTTCAGCAGTTCAACAAGACTATAACTGCAGACATATTATACCAAAAAATAATGCATATTATGCATTTTGGGATGTGACATGTGGTTTAAAGCCTGGGGAAACTTTTTCATCAAAATTGATGCCGATGTACCATTCTAAGCCAAATGCAAGTACCAAATAGTTTCAATTAAGCTGAAACCTGCACAAGAAAAGATTAATATATGGCACTGGTGATTTTGCCCTGATTGACCTACGACGACAAAAGAGAGGCCCTAACTTCTATTTTGTATATATTAAAATGCAACTCAATAAAACTTATAATACCTGGTTCAATATTTATGCAAACCTCTCATAACTTTCGAACACCTATCTCTGATATTACGTCAAAATAATAGTCGCATAGATTTGAAAAATTATTCTTACTCTCTAGGGTGATCCATGTGCACTGATGTGAAACGGAAACCATTCCGGGTTCCTCTTTTGCCGTTACGTCATGGAAGGTATGGAATTATGCACATAATCGTAATGATTTTCTCAGACCCACATGCTTACTCAATCATGTTATAAAAATACTTGTAATGTACTATCAGTTTTTTTTTCCACCTTCCTCCGTGGTAGCCGGGATTCGTCAAAGGGCAAATAGAGAATCATTTTAATTGAAGATACATTCTGTATTCATTTTCAGCAGTTCAACAAGACTATACCTGCAGACATATTATACCGATAAATAATGCATATTATGCATTTTAGGCACTCATAAAAGAGCGGGAAAGGAGTTCTAGGAACTTCGACGAGATTTGGAACAAAGGATTCTGAGGAAGCTTTCAGGATGGGATAGTGCGCTACCCGAAGATTAGAGAGAAGGAAAAGAGGAGGGCAGGGAGAACATTATAACGTATCAGTGCTACTATCTCAGACGGTTTGCAAAGAGACCACCGGTATCCAATCAGAATTAAATTTGGGAAGGGTTTCTTGCGCAGCCAGACATTATTTCTTTTTACGTTCATTGTGAAAGAATCAGTGCAGAATTTGGACGTGGAAAGAGTTGGGAGACACGCGACTGCACTCTGAGAGGAAACTAGGCACTCATAAAAGAGCGGGAAAGGAGTTCTAGGAACTTCGACGAGATTTGGAACAAAGGGTTCTGAGGAAGCTTTCAGGATGGGATAGTGCGCCACCCGAAGATTAGAGAGAAGGAAACGAGGAGGGCATGCAGAACGGAAACAAGGGTACCGGAAGTACCGACAAGCAGGGCCAGGGGAAACGGAAGCAAGGGTACCGGAAGTACCAGATGTAATACAAAGCGGAAGTTACAGATGAGTAACATAGAAGGGAGATGCGAAGGAAACATTCTCAACCTTAATTTCGCATCATGAAATAACTGCCAGTATCAATAGGTCTTGTACTTATTGAAACCATTTGCATTGAAAAATTGTCCTGTAATTCTTGAATACCGTGATCTAGGTTATTAAATTGCTATACCTTTCACCTTATTAATTTTTATATTTAATACTTTTAGACCGTCAGCTTTGCTGACTGGTGTCACGGAGCTATTTAACCTTTTAATTCTCCGTCCTTCTCCTGTGTTAGTAATGATTCCGTAGCGGGCACGTGACATTCACGTTTACTTGATCATGTATAGTTTGTGAAATATAGGTTTTCTTTATGTGCACCCATAATGAGCACTACATTTTGATATCATAAGCCGGCTACTGTGACCTGTGATAATATATACCTTTTATCGTAAGGTCAGTTCCTGAGGGACTATTGAATACAGTAAGCAATACTCATTTGTAGCCGTTTATTCACATATACTTATACATATTTCTTTTATCAACGCTACCCAGCCTTGCCATTCTTGCCAGGCTTGCCGATTTTGCCAGGTTTAGGCTTGCCATAGAGCCACTGAATACCGTCTATATCATCCTGATGTAAAACAAGATTGGAGGAAGAAGAATGGAATGGGTACATAAGAGCCCCACGGACGTTGGTGTGATCCAATCTTAGGGCATGGCCAAATTCATCTTCAGCGACGATAAAGAGTTCAATGCCTTTTTTCTGAGCCTTAGTACCCAGAAGCCAATTCTCCTGGTCATCAAAATTGTCTCTTCCACCAGCGGGTAATTCCGCATGAGCCAGCACTCCCACTGGAAATAAATCATATTTAAAAACAATTATAAATACTAGCTTAACTGTGAACATTGCTAACAAACATCAAGTGGTCTATAGTGAGTAGTTTGCAGCCATTGGACAGGAGTCAATCTTTTCATATTTTTGTTCGCAATTAAATGATAAGGAAGCAACGAATCGTTGGGGTTTGGAACGGAGCCATTCTGGTGTTCCCCGATATATCCCTTCATCGCCACCCACCCACCCCAATATAAAAATAGTAGCATTAAACAAAATCTCTGTGTTTCTTACAGTTAGATGGATAAACCCATGAGCTAGAAACACTTAAAATGCTGGAGTTTCCGAAGAATGTGCCCATTGAAATCCTACAATCGGTTCCTCCAACACACCTGTCGTCTACGCATGTACGCCTACGTGCCCCATCTCGCCTCAAGGCGATACTAAACGATAAGTCTGGATCACACCTTTACACTGTGGAAAGGATCACATACGTCTTAGTTATATGTCCAAATATTCAATATGTACTGAGAAACTTGCATATTATTCAAATTATTTGAATACCCGTTTCTTTATATCTTCCTATAGTCATCCATCCGTCCGTCCATCTTTCTATCTTTGCACAAGCATGAATTCATATATACGAAGAGAACATAACAATGATTCATCACACTTACATATTGTAGGTGTAACCCCACTTTGAAATAATATTTCGTTAAAAATGAAATAAAGTCCACTCATTCAACTGGTATGATTTCCTAACTGAGCTAGTGTAAAAGGGGTCATACTACAATAAATAAAATTTCTCAATGTCAGGATGTATATACGAGCCAAGGTGTATGCTGTCGAGACGTGCATGCTTGACATCTCCGATCTGAGTTCAGAGTTACTTAAAACATTGTCCAAGTTAAAGATTTGGAAAAAAAAATAAAGGCCGGGCGATCTCTCGATGCGAGAGAGAGTATATAAGTGAAATGCATGTATTGGAATAGAATGAGTTTTACAAGGTACATCAAATGGGTCACCATCACCATGTTTTCCAGCAAAAAAAATCTATATTGATGTCAGCGTTTTGATTTTCCACATAATTCAACGTAAGTCGAGTTTTATTCGCCCAGATGTCGAAAGCTCGTGCCATAGCGTCCCTGAAATTAATGTCAAATATAATCACAAATTATGTCATAATAGCGATACCTTCAAAGTTCATCAGCGAGACACGTTTTATATTCACGAGCTGCTTGTGAACATTTATTTCTGTAGTCAGAAAAGAGTACCAAATTCCGGGCAAAAGAACCGATCTATTGGTCAGCTGTGATGCACATTTCATTTATCGAAACGAACCTGCAATTTGCAAAGCTTTCTAGATCGAAATTGCAAATACTCGAAATGTTAAGATGTAATATCTAGGAAGCAAGTCGTGTCACATTTAGGCACCGACTACACTGCACATACCACGGACAGATTATAATGTGTATATATTCGTCGATAGCTGAGAACCTTCGTTCCAATTTTAATGGTTTCGTTTGGATGAAACTATGATTGTTGTAATGATTGGATTTCGAGTAATCTGAATGTAGTCCGTGTCGATAATGACTTCTTTCTTCTTATTAAAAAAGAATTATTCACGAGTACTCGTTTTAAAATAACATTATTCATGAGTACTCGTTTCAAATAAAATTATTCACGAGTATTCGTTTCAAATACAATTATGAAAGAGTAGAATACTGCCTATATTGCGCAAGCGTTGGGCGACTAAAATAATTAAATGATTCATTAGTCTCATCAACTTCATTTGAAACGAACAAAAATGTACGATTCTATGTGTCGCATGACCAAATATACTGATTCAAGTTGATTAAACGTGGGCTAATGTTGCGAAATCGGTTTGAAATACATTGTTGTGCATCGTTAATTACTCCGTTAATTTGCATGATTTTATGTCTTCATTTGAGGTATTATATGCTTCATATATAAAACGTTTTATACATATAATTTGTGGAGCAGATGCTATGAAACCTGTATTGGACTAAAAGCAAAATCAATATTCAAACCTGTATTGATCTAAATCAAGCCTAACTGATTCATAGTTTAATATGAAGTTATTCAGATAAATCATGCTTTCTAAGAAACAAAGGTTAAAATAAGGATCCAGACGATATTATGTTATTTAATTTATAATTCATAACACAAACGTTATATTGTTCAGTTGTTTTAAATACTAATTTAAAATGCTTCTGTTACAATTGTTATTATTTTTATTATACTATTATTGTCATAATGATATATACGGACACACCTAATATTCAAATAAAATCAGACAGGGAAAGGTTACTCCAAGTTAACATTCACCACTAAGAAAACAAAATTCTGATATTCAGTATCATTTCGAGTTTTAGAATACCCACTGATTGACGATTTTTGTTTCTTGATCAAGTGATTTTCTTATTGTAGTAGGCAACGCCTTCTAAATCGTACATCCAAATTGTAAACGGAATAATGCTACCATGTTAATGAGTCCACAAATGACATATTATATTATTTGATCATAAACTTCAAAAATTACTTAGCTATCTAGGAATCGAAAGTTTTCCAGACTATCTTTCTAAACCTCATTCAAATTCTTTCTCGAAAGGTAAAAAGTAAACGTCTAATTGATGCCGGAGGGAAATTTGCTTTGAAATAATCTAAAATACATAAATACACGGCGTACGAGCATCAGGTGGATTTTAGAAACAATTGGGAGCCTATATAATTTTTCAGGTAAACTGTACTTGATTTTAATTAAAAGCGAAACTGAAGTGTTTATCCAGTACTTATGCAGTTGAGGACAGTTTCTTTCTTTGCATTGTTGGATGTGAATATCCTCTGTTCGTCACCAACAACCGAACGTGTAATCTACTATTAGTCATGCAGTACATAATTCAATATTGAAATCCACGTACTTTTGTTCGGCTTCTGTTAGTTTCTTAGTCGTAACGTATTTCCCAATCTTCCAGGATCATTTCTTTTTCGGCCATGGTTGAACTGCGGGGAAAAAAGTAAACTTGGTTTTAACATTCAACTGTGTTTTCTAGAAAGAGATACAATCTTGAGAAGAGAATAACGAGGTCCCTGGTGCTTGAGTGGTTTGAAGCGCTGCTCTTTACCGATCATTGCCTTCTCACCACTGTCTGTTCGAGTCTCGAACTTGGTTAATTTGGGTATGCGAGAAAGTTGCCAGTAGCTTGATTGATAGTTCTGTGTGTGTGTGTGTGTGTGTGTGTGTGTGTGTGTGTGTGTGTGTGTGTGTGTGTGTGTGTGATTTCGATTTTTAAGATGTTTAGCACTGGGGCATCATGACGCAGACTTGTTGCATCAATAGTTAATGAATTTATAAATTTAGTCCAGTCAGTAAAATTTCTATGCTATTTCAATCACAGTATTAAAAGGAAGCCAGCGAGTCACTCCTTTACAATAACAGGCAGAACTTTAAAGGCTTACGAAATAAATGAATAAAGATTTATACAGTTACATCTGTTTAAAGGGTCACTGATTTTACTCTTAACCACGTCTTAAACTACGACGCTCTCACGATATCAACACAAAAATTTATAACATGCATTACATAGAAATCCCGTGTTGAAATTGTTAATACATTTTACCTCTGAAAAATTTGGCGGTACCGAAATTAGTATAAATAAACTATAGTTTCAAACAGTTAAAACAATTTATGCCCATAAGCGTGAGCTTTTTCCGAACTTCATTAACAAATTTATGAAGCTGTCTTCTTTCAATAATAAAATTATACATTTGTTAGACATCCACTTTACTTATCCGCTAGTTTAGAATGAAAAGAAAGAAAAAAGGAAAAACTTTTTGCATAGGTCTCGTTAGTGCCTGATTGAGAAAGGTTTGACTCTATATGTTTATTGTATATCACCTACCTGCGACATAGGTATCAGATCCTTTCTTGTTATTATCTTGAAACCCACAGCGGTTCTGCGTCATTGAACTTAAGGTTTCGCTGTTAAGCTCGCCAGTAACTTTCAGATTGGCCATCTCTTGAAACAAACTTGAGAAGGAACTAATTATCATAATAATGACGAGGAAAAGACGACGATGACGACAAAGCTGATGATCAAAAAACTGATAATAATAAGAACGATGATAAAGATATAACATTTATCATAATATTTATCATCGAATGGAATATATATACTGCAAATCCTTTGAACTTGACGTTTTCTAGGCAAATAAATGGGGAGATTTGTTTCACATTCATTTTGATATCGATAACTTTCGAAAATACTTAATGTGAATCATATTGGTTGTTGTTGTTGTTGTTGTTGACATCCGTTATTCTCGAGAGACGATGGAAATGCGCCCATGAGAAGTGTCCCGGTTGGTAGTTGTGCAGCGTCTTCTGTGGCTATGGAGCCCCACATGGGAGTGGCAATCCTTGCTGCAGTTGCTGCACTTGAAGGTTAAGTCTGGTGTGGGTTGGTAACGTTTATATTTAGGTACATTGAAGAGCACAGCAATGTTTCGTACAACAATGAAGGCAGAAATAACAAATTTTACATTTAATGGAAAAGAAATGTATGTTACCTCTTAGCTAATCGCGCGTGCGTGCGTGTGTGTGTTTGTGTTTGTGTGTGTGCGTAAACCGTACTACCTTTGCAGATGTTTCAGGAGGAACACTGGTACTTGAAAGCTTCTTACTTATATAGTTGAATCTTTCGATATATTCCTCTAAGACGTACGAAATTTCTGATTAAAACATTCGTCGTGACATTGCACGTTTCTCAATCATATAAATACAAGCACTCACACCAATACGATATGATATAATGCCTCGCGTCGATGACCAAACCAACATGAGTTACCCCATACACCAAAATGGCGCTTTAGAAAGAAATGCAAACGTATAATAAAGATGAATCATACCCTTTTGCTGCCCACAATTGGTACCTTTGATATTTAAATCATATACATGATTGGAACACATGTTACCTTGAATATCTGTGAAAGAGATTACCTTCATTATTAACATTTTCATTGCTAATTCACACTACAATCAACACCTATTAGCCTGAGAAATAACCTTATTGCAAAATATAGTAAAAAAAACTGAATGACCCACTTCAACAAACATATTGTGTTCATTAAATATTAATATACATGCACAATGCATACACACATAGAAACAAGTAGCCAATGTTGTACACGTATCATAAGCTGAAATTCTTTGGCTGATTGGTCAAAATCTTCTTATTTCTTGCTCTGTAACAAGCTGGTCGATACGAAACCTTTTACCACTTTAAAAGTTGCAACAACAGCACAAATAATCCATGGATTAATACAAAATTAAGCATTTGGCCCAATCTAAAGCATTTTGCTTGAGTTTTGAAGAACACAATATCAGGTGACTCAACAATTCTGGTTTTGCTCAAACACTGTGGAAGTAAATATGCATTGAAAAAAAAAAACTTCAAATAGATATATTATGAAAGTGGTCAGACCTATATAAGGTATGAGACATAGATTAGCATGAAACCTATATGCGTCTAGGTAAGGTCTGACACTAAAATATGATCCCTATTGATTTAATCCAATTTATGCCTTAGGTGCAATTGTCGACTGAATGTGTGGTTATGTCCTCTCTCTCTCTCTCTCTCTCTCTCTCTCTCTCTCTCTCTCTCTCTCTCTCTCTCTCTCTCTCTCTCTCTCTCTCTCTCTCATAACCGCTCCGGTGGTCTAGTGGTAGAACGTCCGCCTCGAATGCGGGAGGTCGCGGGTTCGAACCCCGGCCGAGTCATACCAAAGACTTTCAAAAAAGGTACTAACAGCTGCCTCGATTTGCGATCAGCATTAAGAGGTTAGTGTTAGGACTGGTTGGCCTGGTGTCAGGATAATGTGACTGGGTGGGACATCATGCTATGGCTGCGGCATGATGCCTCAGTGCTAAACATCACTATAAACAGTCACATTGCAGACATCGTATCGATATGACTGAAAAATTGCTAAAGCTACGTTAAAAATCTAAATCACACACACACACAATATCTCTCTCTCTCTCTCTCTCTCTCTCTCTCTCTCTCTCTCTCTCTCTCTCTCTCTCTCTCTCTCTCTCTCTCTCTCTCTCTCTCTCTCATTGTAGCCTTATATTTCCATCTCAACTAAGGAATTAAAAATTGAAGAAGCAATAGCTAAAAGTTATTGGTCCCTCGATAAATTTAAAGTATTGCAGTTGTCGAGCAACCTTTCTAACCTAGTAAAAATAATTATTTCAAAATTTGCATAATATTATTTTTCTGTTCTCGTAAATAATATTATAAATAATATGAATCATCGACATACCGCGTGATGTATAATTTTATTTAAACTGAACGAGGCATATACTTTTAACATTCCTGCACAGTGTGTCCGCTACAAATTGTACTAGAATAAGAGAGTTTAGACCGTAGTCACTGATATAGGTCACGGCTTTCTATGCCTCATGCATAGGTCAAAGCCATAACGAGTTGAAGGCAGTGATCAGTATAAATATAAATCCTCAAAATGTTAAGATTTCTTCTACTTTTTTCAACTACATTTTCTATGACCAACAAATCGTCAAACCAACATAAAAAAATCCCAAGGCAAAAATAACCCACACATACTAATATGTTCATTTTTCAGCCACAAAAGTAACAGCAAACATAATCCATGGATTGATACAAAATTGAGCATTTGGCCCAAAATAAAGCATTTTGCTTGAGTTTTGAAGAACACAATATCAGGTGACTCAGTAATTCTGGATTTGCTCAGAAACTGTGGTAGTAGATATGCATTGAAAACTAAACTTCAAATAGATTAGTATGAAAAGTGTTTAGACCTAGATAAGGTATGAGACAAAGATTAGCATGAAACCTATTTGCGTTTAGGTAAGGTCTGACACTAAAATATGATCCCTATTGATTTAATCCAATTTATGCCTTAGGTGCAGTTGTCGACTGAATGTGTGGTTATGTCCTCTCTCTCTCTCTCTCTCTCTCTCTCTCTCTCTCTCTCTCTCTCTCTCTCTCTCACTTGTTGTAGCCTTATATTTCTACCTCAACTAAAGAATTAAAAATTGAAGAAGCAATAGCTAAGAGTTTATTGGTCCCTCGATACATTTAAAGCATTGCAGCCGTCGAGCAACCTTTCTCACCTAGTATAAATAATAATTTCATAATTTGCATAATATTAATTTTCTATTCTCGTAAATAATAATCATCGATATACCGCGTGATGTATAATTTTATTTAAACTAAACGAGGCTTGAACTTTTAACATTCCTGCACAGTGTGTCCGCTACAAATTGTACTAGAATAAGAGTTTAGACCGTAGTCACTGATATAGCTCACGGCTTTCTATGCCCCATGCCTTTCTGATCATACTACAATAAATCAACCGTTTATGCATGCAAGCGTGTGGATTGTAATGCGTGAAAGTGACCAATATGCGACCATATAAGGTCAAAGCCATAACGAGTTGAAGGCAGTGATCAGTATAAATATCAATCCTCAAAATGTTAAGATTCCTCCTACATTTTTAACTACATTTTCTATGACCAACAAATCGTCAAACCAAGAGAAAAAGTCCCCAAAGGCAAAGAAAACCACACAAACTAATAAGTCTATGCCCATTTTTCAGCCTCCAAAAGTAACACACAGAGATCATACAACCAAACATGGAACCAATACCAATCAACCTATGTATATATATATTCCAAATACATGAATATTTCCATGGACAAAAATACCGATCAAATAACGTTCCACAGTCATCAACATCAACAAACAATTATACCACTCCAACAGCAAAAACCAGACATCAGTACACCAAAAACTAAAAACAAGAATAAAACCATCATTGCCCAAGCATACCAACACTACAACTTCCTAAATAAACCAATCTAATAACAAAACCGAAAACTTTAGCAGCTTAAAGCAACAGAAACACGGGATTTGTACAATCGATATCTACGAGCCGTTTCTTGCAATTTTGACACAACTCGTAGAGCAGATCGACATAAGTATGGCCGTCCATGTAGCCTTCCACAGATAACTTGTGACAGAGACCGCTTGCTGTTTGCCTGCTCTATCGATTTCTTGGTGCGTTCGCTGGAACCTTATATAATCCATTAAAACATGAATTCATCCAACCTAGATATAAATCCACCCATTCAGCTATCAATACATTGTTTATACATATGGATCATACCTTAATATGGAATTGGCAGACATGTATTTATCAATTTGTGCACATATCATAAATTTTACAATGTAGATTTGTTTATATTTTGCCATGCATTTACAAGCCAAAATTCGTACGACATTGAAATTTAGACATTTGCATTCGCATTCGCATAACCTGTGGACATGATGCATCTTTATATTCTATGTAAATTTACATTAATGTGCAATCCGTACAAATCATAATATTTTGATACATATGTCGATAAACATACACATGTAGGTTGCAAAACTGATGCAAGAGAAAGAGAAATAATGTCAAACGTGGTAATAAGTATAAAAAAATATGCACGTGACCTGCTGTTTACCAAGTGAAGTAGTTTATAAATCAATAGTCCTTTTCCCCTAGCATTTCAGAATTAATATATTTTCTTCTTTACAAATAATCCAGGTTCATCTGGACAGAAGCCCTGCAGATGACTTCTCGAACAGATTGACTGCTTAATGGAAGTTTTCATATTTATTCCCTTCAAGAACCATGAACGTCGAGTGCACATGTTTCAAAACTGGACTGTTGAAGTATTATTATAATAAATTAAAAATAACTTTTCTCTTTCTCTCTACATCAACTGATATGATCATTTTCGACCTAAAACGTAAACAAGATTCACGATAGCGTCAGCTTGTGTCAAGGTTCCTGTCTGAACAGGAGCACCATTTCTATGTGTGACGACGAAACACATCTCCACCAAGATAAAAAGCATTCCTTTATGTTTCTCCATCTTCTTCTTCTCTAAAGTGACTGCAGAGTTAAATATTATTATCATTATTATTGTTACTACTACTAACACGACTACTGATACGACTATTATTATTCCTGCTGCCCCCCTGCGGGTCCGGGGTTGTAGAATTGGCCCGCCGTGCCTCGCCACGTGTCGTAAGAGGCGACTAAGTAGAGGCAACCTGTTTGCCGTGGGTTGCGACACGTGTCGGAGGAGGAAAGGATCATGGTAGTTGATCAGAGGCTTTCCAATGCAATACTCTACTTTGGCCTCTACATCTTCTAGACGGGTGGTCGGGATGTGCCCGGTCTCGACAAATCGGCTGCTCACGCCGAGCCCTAGGAGGTCTTTATGTACTCGCTCACTTTCTTTCTCTTTCCACTTGTATCTCTCTTGATACCACCGTTGTCCCTAGTCTATTCCTTAACTTTCCCTTTCCCAAGACTTCCTAGAAGGCGGTGGCTTAACGGGTCAATCGGGAGGTAATTTTACCGACTGAGCATAACATCTGTGTATCAATGGCACTTGAAAAGTGTCCCCTTGTTGGCCTCAATGGTGGGTTGGGAGCACCGGTGCTGAAGTGCTAAAAACAAAATAATGGAACATTCAACACAAAAATAAACAAACGAACAAAAACGCTATCTGACTCGGAAGATGAACCATGCAGTGTGGAGTCATTCCCACGCTTCATGGTTATACAATCAAAAGATGCCTCAAAACCGCTTAGTGCACCCTCTCCCTTTGTAATTGAAACACAATAACGGGATCAATCGGTACACCAAAACGCGTTAAAGAGTTGAAATCGGGTTGCCTATTTGTTGACTGTGAACGACGTAGTCAAACAGAAAACATCAAGAAAATGAAAACATTTTTCGATATTCCAATCTCATCATTCGCGCACACAACACTCAATAAATCCAAATGCGTGATTCGCTGTCGTGACTTGGCTGGAGTCAGCGACACGGATATCATTGAGGGGATGAAAAACAATGGCGTCATTGCAGTCCCCAGAATACGCATTAAACGTAACAACAACCTGCAGGACACCAACACCATTGTACTCACCATCAAAAAACCAACAGTACCCAGAGTGATCAAAGTTGGCTTTTTGCAAGTGAAGGTTGATGTATACATTCCAAACCCACTGCGATGCTATAAGTCTCAGAAATATGGCCATCACGAAGAGCGATGCTCAAAAAGCCAAATACGTGGCCGATGCGGAGACTGCTCTCATCAGGAATCTAAGTGCAGAGCAACTCCGCATTGTATGAACTGTGGAAAAGAGCACCACGCCAGTTCCAAGGATTGTGATACCTGGAAACAGAAGAAGGAAATACAGAGGGTAAAATACACAGCTAACATTCCCTATCCAGAGGTCAGAAAGCGTGAACACGCAATAACAAAACAGCAAAGAAATCTCAAACATAGACAGATCCACCCGAGTCAACACCTCGAGCTAACGCCCCCCATTACGATGGACAAAAAAAACTACGGCATCTACCCAAACAACTTTTAATAATACCCCACCACCAAAATCACCAAAGAATAAAAACCGATCTCAAAGAAATAGGCAGCAAAAGGGGTCAAATGACCCCATCAAACTCTATAACACCTTTGGGGACATTGAGAGCATGGATGCAGAAGATACTGCTCCATGTTCTCCAAGTAGCTCCAGACCTAACAAAACAATCATCCCCGAACTTCCTCCAGAGAAATAACCATACAGATTCTCTCCGCGAAAGGTCTAACATAGCTCCACAATCTCCACTCTAATCTTATAATGAAGAACACCATCATACAATGGAACTGTCGAGGACTTAAAGCCAATTGCAATGATATTCTTCTGCTTTTAAACGAATATGATAACATGACACGTAAAAACTAATCCCTGTTGAACACCTACTTTCATAATGTTGACAGGGCCTCAGACGGAGTTCCTATTGCTGTGAACAATAGAGCCCCTCATATCGTCATCTCTTTAAACACAAATTTGCAAGCCATTGCTGTAAGTGTCACTCTACAGCGAGTGCTTACTTTTTGTTCTATTTACATACCACCAAACACAAACCTACTACCAAATAAAATACACACTCTTGTTCAACAACTTCCTGCGCCATTTGTTTTACTCGGTGATTTTAATGCCCATAACATTTTATGGGGATCAAATTACATAAGCGACAGGGGCATAAAGGTTGAAGATTTCATTACTAGACACGATTTGTGTCTATATAACACCGAATCTCCGGCGCTCTTACACCCAGGAACGGGTATATACACGTGTATCGACTTGTCAATTTGTTCTCCTTCACTACTTTTGGATTATAATTGGAAGGTCACTAATGACCGTCACAGCAGTGATCACTTTCCAATCTCCCTTGAAAATATTAACTCTACAATTGATGACGGAGTTCCACAATGGAACCTGAAGAATGCCGACTGGAGCAAGTTTGAAACACATTGTACAAGCAGGCTTAACAGGGATACGGTTCTAAAAGACAATGACGCTATTCGATATTTTACCACTGTTTTAATTGGGATTCCAGAAGAATCCATTCCTATGTCATCACCGAACTCTTAAAGAACGCAAAACCGTGGTTCACTAAAGAATGTAAAGTAGCCATTAGACAATGCCGAGAAGGACTGAAAAAAAATTAATAATCGTCCAACGCCCGAAAATTTAACTCAGTGCCGTATTGTTCGGGCCAAAAGTCGCCGCACGATTAAAGAAAGTAAAAGAGCATCATGGAAAAAATATGTTTCAACTTTAAATTCTCGTTCTTTTATTACGAAAGGTTGGAACAATATCCGCAAATTAAATGGAAAAGGAAAACACAATTCTTTCCGACATCTAAAACTAAATAACACCAGTTTCTATACCAAACATGAAATAGCTAATGTACTTTCTGATTGTTTCTCTAAACAGTCCTCATCGTCTAATTATTCAGAAGCTTTCCGAAGATTAAAAGCTCAAAAGGAAACGACATGGCTGAAATTCACATCGAATAACTCAGAGAGTTATAACCAATCGTTTTCATTGTCGGAGCTTAGGGAATCTTTGAATAAGGCCCATGATACATCTGCTGGTCGTGACGATATACATTACCAGTTTTTGAAACACCTTCCAGAACCATCCTTAACAGTTCTTCTGGAAATCTTCAATGATTTATGGATTACTGGTAATGTACCAAACTTTGGAAAGTAGCATCAGTAATACCAATTCGCAAACCAGGCAAATATAGCTCAGATCCTACCAACTATAGGCCCATATCACTGACTAGCTGCGTATGCAAAACAATGGAACGAATGATCAATTCTCGGCTTGTATGGTATTTGGAAACCAACAATTTAATAACTCCTTTCCAAAGTGACTTTCGATGTGGTCGCAGTACCAATGATCATCTGGTTCGACTGGAAACATTTATTCGCGATGCTTTCATCAAGACGGAACACTTAGTAGCGGTTTTCTTTGACTTTAAAAAGGCCTATGACATAACATGGAAGTACGGAATACTAAATGACCTGCACGATCTGGGTCTAAAAGGCCGTCTGCCCTCTTTCATATCAAACTTTCTCTCAGCCAAGGATTTGAAGGTAAGAGTGGGCTCTCCCCTCTCTGATATGTATGATCAAGAGATGGGTGTGCCGAAGGGCAGTATTTTATCGGTGACGCTCTTCAACATAAAAATTAATAGCATCACCAAGTGTCTAGCTGCTGGTGTGGATTGCTCCCTATACGTTGATGACTTTCTAATATTTTACCGATCAAAGCACATGCATACAATTGAAAGACAACTTCAGCAAAATATGAACAAGATTCAAAATTGGGCCAATACTAACGGTTTCAAATTCTCGAAATCAAAAACTGTATGTATGCATTTCTGTCAGTTACGAAGACATCATGATGAACCTAAACTCACGGTGGACGGAACACCTATTCCAGTTGTTGAGGAAACAAAGTTTTTAGGTATTATCTCCGACAGAAAACTAACGTTTAGTCCACACCTGAAGAATTTGAAAGCTAAAAGCTTGAAATCTCTAGATTTACTTAAAGTAGTAGTGCACACTGACTAGGTGCTGATAGAAAAGTCATACTCAGTTTATATAGAACGTTTATTTGCTCCAAACTACACTATGATTGCGTTGTTTATGGTTCAACTATGAAGTCCTATTTGAAGATCCTTGACCCAATTCATCATCAGGGAATAAGAATCGCTATTCGAGAATTTAAGACATCCCCGTGTGAAAGCCTACTCGTTGAAGCGAACGAACCATCTTCCTCACAACGTAGAGAAATGCTTTCCGCACAGTATGCTCTCAAATTAAGACCAGACCCTCTGAACCCTGCTTTTCAGGCTGTTTTTCAACCCAAATACAACTCCTTATACGAAAATAAACCAAACGCCATACCTTCCTTTGGCATTAGAATATAGTATAATGCTGGTTACCCAGCCATATTGGCATTAAAGGTAATGAAAAAGCAGACCGCGCTGCAAAAGTGGCCCTAGCCTTATAACCATCTGATTTTAAAATACCGTATACTGATTGTAAACCTAGTATCAAAGAATCTTTACATCAGAAATGGCAGGCATCATGGAATGCTGATGGATCAAAATATGAAGAAACGGATGCTGCAGACTTCGTTAGTGGAAAACACACAACAAAAGTTCGCTTGCCAAATGGTACATCAATCTTTTCAACCGAAATCAGAGCAATAGACCTTGTTTTGCAATACATTGAAAGCAAGCATATTTTAAATAGCATCATCTTCTCTGATTTACTATCAGTACTTCAGTCACTACATAATAGAAAACTGGAGAATCCATTATTAGCTAATGTTCTCCTTAAACATACTGAGCTGAGTACCTCCCACAATATAGTATACTGTTGGTTACCCAGCCATATTGGAATTAAAGATAATGACAAAGCAGACCGCGCTGCTAAAATGGCCCTATCAATAGAACCATCTGATTTTAAAATACCGTATACTGATTTTAAACGTAGTATCAAAGACTGTTTACGTCAGAAATGGCAGGCATCATGGAATGATGCCGTGAATAACAAACTTCATGCCATCAAGCCAACCCTAGGAGAATGGATTCCATCCTAGAGAGCCGTCCGTAGGGAGGAGGTAGTCATTGCAAGAATTTGAATCGGCCATCCTTATTTAATCCACTCCTACATACTTAATGGAGAAGACCCACCAGAGTGCACATCTTGCAATGAACCATTCACTGTTAAGCACTTTATATTGGAGTGTTTCGACCTCCAACCTACGCGTAATAATTATTACAATGTGCATGACATTTAGGGAGCTCTTTGATACAGTTAGCATTTCTTATATTATAGACTTCATGAAGGAAGTAAATATTTATCATAAGTTACAGCTTTTATGCTATCACCTTGAACAGTTTTATGTGCTATACATACCGTCGCTAGATTTTAATTACCTTTCATCTGTTTTCGTTGTCATACATCATTTGCACTACCCGTTGATCGGGAAACTTTATTTATCACCGTTACCATTTTATCGTTTTACCTTCAACTGTTTGGTTTTGTATCGCTGGTCGATACGAAACCTTTTGCCACTTTTAAATAATGAAAGATATAACCTTTTATATGGCGCTAAATAGTCTCATAGTGCTGGTGCGCCGTAAACATTCAACCAACCAACCAACCAAACTTTGTATGGCGCTGAGTGGCCTCATAGTGCTGGTGCGCAGTAAAAATTCAACCAACCAACCAACCAACCAAATCAACCTTCACTTGCAGAAAGCCAACTTTGATCACTCTGGGTACTGATGGTTTTTTGAAGGTGAGTATAATGGTGTTGGTGTCCTGCAGATTGTTGTTAGGTTTTATACGTATTATACGGACTGCAGTGACACCTTCGTTTTTCATCCCTTCAATGATATCCGTGTCGCTGAGTCCAGCCAAGTCACGACAGCGAATCACGCCTTTGGAGGAACTGAGTGTTGTGTGGGCGAACGAAGCCGCTGGAATATCGAAGAATGTTCTCGTTTTCTTGAGGTTTTATCTTTGACCTCGTCGCTCACACTCGACAAGATGGCAGCCCGATTTCAACTTTATAACACTTTTTGGTGTACCAATTAATCCGTAATTGTTTTTTCAACATCAAACGGAGAGAGTACAGTAAGCGGTTTTGAGGCATCTTTTAGACTGTATCACCATGAAGCGTGGAAATGAATCCACACCACATGGTTTGTCATCTGAGTGAGATCATGTTTTGGTGAGTTTTAGTTGATTTCTTTTGGAAGTTTCCACGTTGGTGTGTTTAAACATTCATTACCCGTGCTCCCCGCCCACCAAGGAGCCCAACAAGGGGACACTTTTCAAGTGCCAGGGATACACAGATGTTATACTCAGTAGGTAAATTCACCTCCTGATTCATCCCCTGAGACATACTCAGTCAGCAAAATTACCTCCCAATTGACCCGTTGAGCCACGGCCTTCTAGGAAGTCTTCTAAGAACTGGTAAAAGGAAAGTGAAATGGATAGAATGTAGGGGCAACGGTGGTATCAGGAGAGATCCAGCGAGAAAGATAGCGCAAGTAAGGAAGTAAATAAAGACCTTCTAAGGCTCGGCGTGACCAGCCGATTTGTCGAGTCCGGGCCCATCCCGACCACCCGTCTAGAAGAAGTAGAGGCCAAAGTAGTGTATTGCATCGGAAAGCCTCTGCTCAGCTACCATGATCCTTTCCTCCTCCGACACGGGTCGCAACCCACGGCAAATAGGTTGCCTCTACTTAGTCGCCTCTTACGACACGTAACGAGCCGCGTTGGGCCAATTCTACAACCCCGAACACGCAGGGGGAATCACTGATACAATTGACTTTCATTATGTGAACTAAGTTATAAGCTGATCAAACCTTCTGTTGTCTGTCATGTCTACGTTAGGCTGCATACAATGTCGCTTTTTTAATTGTTGCACTATTAATTTGACTGTACAAAAAAGAACTTATGGGAATGAATATATGATTTTGAGGGAATAAGTTATTACTTTGAGGGGTAAAAAAAATACTATTTTCAAAGAACGAAATATTAATTTGGGAGAACGAATAATGAGCTTGAAGGAACAAAAAAATAATAAGGCAATGAATTATTAATTTGAGGAAACGAAATGATAATTTGAGAGAACAAAATGTTAATATGTGTCAAGTAATTGTTATTTTGAGGGAATTAATAATAACTTTGGTGATCGAGATAATAACTTGTTGGGACTAATTATCTATTTGAGAAACGAAACGATAATATATGGATAGGCATGTTAATTTGGGCTATCAATGTATTAACTTGAGGGAACTAACTAATACTTTGAGGGAAAGAAACAACAATTTTGCATTGTGTTGTCTTCGTGAGAAGGTAAGAACTTTATATATGACTATTATATCTATGGCGCTAGGATAGGGACCATCCCACAAAGATAAGCAACTGCTGATAACGTTTACAAAAACGGCAGGAAAGGAAGGCAGGACAAAAGGAAGCAGACCGAAAGGATACAGCAGACAGTCATGGCACCCAGCAATCCGGGGTTGTTGACATAGACTGATATACATCAGGATTTGTTATTGAATGGTATTATAATAATATGTTACGTTGGCTCTAGACGGAGGCGACAAACAGTACCAAAACAAAACAGAAGGGTTTTGGTTTATATGATAGAGGAAATGCATTGAAAATTAATGTTGGAAAACATAAATGATACTAGATTTTGTCAAATTAGCTAATCAACTATTGAGGTCAAGGTAGTCTAGAAACATATTACACATAGCATTAGGCAGGAACTTAATTTTCAAACATGTCAGCACACTCCTTAACTTCCTTTTATGTTGGTGATTGTGGCATGTTCAAATGGAAACTTGAAAAAGCGGGTAATTGTAATAAAAGAACGATAGTCTCGGTTTTGTTGTTAAATGCATAATTATAGGTAAATAACATCAATATTATCTATATGTTTGGGAAAACCATGGCTGGATCTGTGAATAAGACTATTTTATAAAGCTTATAAAATACGTGCATCTCAGCACGGGTCTTATTCTAATTTGTATTCCTTTCTATTTTACGATATCTTGACTTGCGATTATATCTTTAGTTTAAGAGCTATCTTTGCACATTGTCATCGTCCAGGATTTAATATGTGCTATGTTTTATTGCCTATACAATAAATTCACATTTAAATACTGCCATTTTTAAAGTGTTTAACCTACTTGTTTGTAAGGACATGTGCTATGTGAAATGTATCATATATATGTATTATCCTGTGTTTGTATATCTGATAAATCAAGATTATTTAATGTTTTGCAATGTCGGTAAAAACTAATTAGAGCTTTTTTTAATTGCTTTTTTAACATGTCGACTACAAATAAATGTTTTCGTATCTTATCGGTTGCCATGCTTCTTTATGATTAAAGAAGAGTCGGCAAGTCTCAAGAAAGACATAATTGAAAATATTATATTGGGGAAATAAATTAAGCCGAACAAGCTGGATAAGTACTTTCACTCTTAACACATTCTTTTCCGATGAAAAATTGTTTAAACGGATCGAAGAATATTGTCAATTCTTGATCATTTTGGAAAACATTAAAATCCTTCGAAATCACGCAAAAGAACCCCAAAGATTACAATTTTACCTAGTTATCATCATATAAATAGAAACATACCTACTAAATTTCATTTATCTGTGTAAAGCTGTCGTGCATATTCATGCCAACGATCTTCCTGCGACAGATACAGAGGAGTTTCTATGCTGTTAACTGTATGTGCATGCATGTGCCAGATGTACTTAGAACACGCAATATTAGTCACAATCAGCGATACGTTGATTTGTAAGGAACTTTTATTTATCAACGAAGTGAACCCTCGGTATACCGGAGCCCTTTCGATATCAAACTTATTTCTTTTTGGGGTTGGGTGGAATAGGTAGTTCGGGGAACCATTTCAATCTTTTACGTCATTTTTCTGTTCCGGTAATGTGAAATCCTTCTACTTCAAACACCGAAGCAAATTCGATCTCACATAGCAAGATTGGAATTTAAAAATCCCGTAAAAGCGAAACTGACTTAATACGAATTGTATTTTTGGTGCAAAATTCCTGTCCCATTGAAGTCCATATTATGTACGGTTAGCAAATGCTGACGTAGACTTATGTAAGAAATGTCCCAATGGCATGCAAGTTTTAAACAATACCGGACACATGCTCTATTTCACATTAGGGTCTACAACTGGTGAATCTAGTCTTTGCAACCATAAAAATAGAACGACTTTAAGGTACTTGTTTGTATCTAAATGCTTGTTGATAAGCTAGTCTGAAAAATGTTAGATTTATCTGCTTCGTATCTAATTATTATTGATGCTATTCGTTTGCATACATGATCAAAAGAAAGATCTGTTCTTAAGTAACTGCTTGTTCATTATTTATCATACATGAAACAACGCTTTTCTTTTCTCGACGGACAGCGGCAAAGTAGTATTCAAAAAGTCAGATGCACTAAACTGATTTTAAAATGAGAAAACTCATTACATAGATGTTTAAGTAGCCAAGCCAGGACTGTCAGTATGCAAGTATGATGATCTCAGTCCCGTATAACTGAACTATCGTTCCAGGATAAAATAAGTCTGATCTAAGATTATGAAATCTACATTGAGGAATCTAGAGGAACATCTGCCACGGAAACGTCTGTGATGATGAGGATGTATGTTCTGTATCGTGTGTCAGTGATATAACCTAACCTGGAGTTTTAGATCTTACTCTGACATTAAAATGAGTCATCGCGATTCTTAAGGATGAGCGTTATTTGGCTACTGCAAAAGAAATGGAGTAGTTGACACAAGCCCAAAAATATAAAGAAATGTGTTAGAAAACACAAAAAACACATAAAACGCTTCTTCCCTTCATCATGCCAGGCTTTTGAACTGTAAACATTATGAAGTCAAATGAACATTATGGCGTTTCATTCAATATTCCAATGATTTCTAGTAAAGTTAAAAATACAAATCATTCCTTAAATGTTTCTTGAGATACAATATGTACTTCTATGAGAAACAACTCCAATACAACCAAATTTAATGTCTGGAAGAAACGTCCCTTGTACAGCAAATGCTTAACAAAACATCTGCCTTAATTGTTTAGACTATTACAGTCGTTACCTCGTAAATGTATTAACTCTAACTCAGTCTTTCATTACACATGCACTCTGATATAATAAATATTTTTCACATCTGCAAAAGCCAACGTGAAGCAAAGAACTGGATATATATATATATATATATATATATATATATATATATATATATATATATATATATATATATATATATATATATATATATATATATATATAATGCATTGTTGTTTAGGTATGTTTTAGTATGGTTTTTCATTTTGTTTCTTTATGTGCTATTTGTAATGAAACATTGCATCTAAAAGCTGATCTTGTCAGATGTCAATGAGTTTTGTAACCAACATAAGATTGTTATTACGATTATCTTCGGGGACTTTGGTACTTCTCACATAGCTAGACCTTGGACTGCTTGATGGAAGCTACAAGTTTTATTGTAACAGACATTCTAATTCTTCTAGAACAAGAAACTTTCGATACTGATCTGGGTTCGTCTTTATCCGTCTTAGTATATCATAAATTTCATTGGAAACTAGTTATTACTGCAATCATAACTGAAGCAGAAATCAGTAGTGTCATTTGTACTGGAATTTGTTTATTTAAAATATTTAAATACTATTCTCTAATACAGAGACGTAGATTTATATTGAGATTCAAAAACGAATACATTATTGCTAATATTATTATTCTTATTGTGATTGAACAAATGACTTTGGCACATCATTAGTATACAGTCCATCATAGATTCATCAGCACCTTCATGTTGTTTTGGGATAACACTAAAGAATTTTCAGAAATATATTCTCTAGGCCTCGTGTTACCAGTTCTAGAATTATTTCGTATGTAATTCGAAATATCGTATCTTTTTACATTTCCACTTTTTATTCCAGGTCAAAAAATATTTGTTGAATTTTACAAAAGGTTTCGTTTTTCCGTCTTTTCTATCACTTTATTTTAGACCAACAGAGTGACTTTTTCTCAGAGTGAATGATACTTATGATCAATGTAAGATTTAGAAGCTTCTAAGTGATTGGTATAGGGGACATATCACGACAAAATGGTATTCGTATTTGACCACATTAATTATAAGAAGTTCCGATTTCTTTTCATGCCAGTTTTTCCCCACATGTCTGCCTGTCGCGATATTAATAATCTGTGATGGGACCCTAAATTTACTCAAAGCCTTGCAGTGGCTGCAGTTATCAATTATTCTAGGCTTGGAAGCATTTTGGAAGATATCTTTCACATCTTAATACAAATATGAAAGTTTCGAAGCAACTGATGAACTTCAGTTGGAATGAAACGTGTATTTTAGTCTTTCATTAACAAACGATAAAGAGGAATATATCAGGGCTGAATTAAGGTAATACCAGAATTATCCATCCTTAGATCAATGTTATATTTTTACATTAGATACCCAGTTTTCATAAGTCTTTCTTTCACAATCGGTAAGGATTTAAGGGGATATTTTTCGAAAATTACATATTTTTGCACTTAGCAATTCGAACCAATACGCATGAATCAGAACAGTCCTTTTACATAATTCGGCCCTATTCTCCATATATCTACAAATGTTTCGTATAACGTTTAACATTTGGTATCCACTTGCAATATTTTCTATGCACACGTTCTATATATGCTGCCTGCAAAAATTATGACATTGTGATAAGTCTTTGGTATGACTCGGCCGGTGTTGAAATTGTTTCTACTGTTGCGTCTTATTTGTCGAGAACTATTGCATTTGTTCGAAGCGCGACCAATGTTTGGTGGAGACTAGTTAACGGGGAGGCCACAAATTCGCAGTTTGCGGTCGTTTGTCAATCATTTAATCAAGACAGCCGTTGACTTGTCACTTACACAGTTTAAAAACTGTTGTTATAAACAGTAACATCTATTTAAGCTATAAACATCAGAAAGATTCTTCATTATCGCTTCCAAACTCTATTGCACTTTTGATTTCAGTTTGCATCATACCGAGTATTCGTTCTTGCTGACATGAAATATGGAATAAAATAATGTAGTTAAGAAATAAGAATGTGGAAACAAAAATAGCAACATGCAATGAAGCGAGATTTTGAAAATTACTGTTAAGCAAATTCACTTACCTAAATATATATAGCTGTTATTAAACTGGTAGTTTATCCAGTCCTTCGAAAATCGCATGGGTTTAGGGTGTCTTAAATAGCCAACCATCTAAGTACGGACTATGCAACAAACACGAAACGTGTTCTTTAAAGCAGCTTACTCGGTCTGGTGGTCAGGTACAGAGAGAAGAGGAAGTTCTGCAAATTGTTGACAGGTGTTTAGAGTCTATGTTCGTATTTCCTGTTGTATGTAATTCTTTGTTTACGTACACAGTTAATTACGCAATCTGATAAAATAAAGTTTCTTCTATGTTTCCAATTTCAGTAGAGTCCTTCATCGCGTGGTAATTGTTGTAAACCAAAACTCTTCTTCTGTTTTGCAACCATTGTCAAATCACTCACCGCCTGCGGATCCGGGGGTTGTAGAATTGGCCCGACGTGCCTCGCTACGTGTCATAAGAGGCGACTAAGTCGAGGCAACCTGTTTGCCGTGGGTTGCGACCCGTGTCGGAGGAGGAAAGGAACCTGGTAATTGAGCAGAGACTTTCCGAAGCAATGCACTACTTTCACCTCTACTTCTAGACGGGTGGTCGGGATAGGCCCGGTCTCGACAAATCGGCTGGTCACGCCGAGCCCTTGGAGGTCTTTATTTACTCGCTCACTTTCTTTATCTTTCTAGCTGTATCTCTCTTGATACCACCGTTGCCCCTACATTTTATCCCTTTAACTTTCCCTTTCCATAGTCTTAGACGACCTCCTAGAAGGCGGTGGCTCAACGGGTCAATCGGGAGGTAATTTTAGCTTCTGAGTATGTCTTACGGGATGAATCAGGAGGTGATTTTACCTACTGAATATAACATCTTTGTATCCCTGGCACTTGAAAAGTGTCCCTTGTTGGGCTCCTTGGTGGGCGGGGAGCACGGGTACTGACTTTTAAACACACCAACTTGGATATTTCCAAGAAAGTCAACTCAAACGTACCAAAACTGGATCTCACTCAGATGACGAACCATGTAGTGTGGATTCATTTCCTCGCTTCATGGTAATACAATCCAAAGACGATTCAAAACCTCTTGGCTCACTCTCTCCGTTTGTTATTGAAAAGACAATTACAGGATTGATTTGTACACCAAAACGCGTTTCTTATATTATAGACTTCCTGAAGGAAGTAAATATTTATCATAAGCTATAGCTTGTATGCATTCATCTTGCACAGTTTTATGTGCTATATATACCGTCGTTAGATTTTAATTACCTTTCATCTGTTTTCGTTGTCATATATTATTTGCACTCCCCGTTGATCAGGAAACTTTATTTATTTATCACCGTTGCCATGTTATCGTTTTACCTTCAACTGTTTGGCTTCTTATCGCTGGTCGATACAAAACCTTTTACCACTTTTAAATGATGAAAGATATAACCTTTTGTATGGTGCTAAATAGCCTCATAGTGCTGGTGCGCCGTACAAATTCAACCAACCAACCAACCAACCAACCAAAAAGTGTTACAAAGCTAAAATCGGGCTGCCTACTTGTTGAATGTGAGCGACGGGGCCAGACAGAGAATATTCGGAAAATGAAAACATTCTTCGCTATTCCGGTGACCTCATTCGCTCACACAACACTCAATTCGTCCAAAGGCGTGATTCGCTGTCGTGACTTGGCTGTTTTATGTGCTATATATACCGTAGCTAAGTTTTAATTACCTTTCATCTGTTTTCACTATCATACATCATTTACACTCCCCGTTGATCGGAAGCTTTATTTATTTATCACCGTTACCATTTTCTCGTTTAACTTTCAATTGTCTGGATTCGCATCGCTGGTCGATAGGAAACTTTTTCCCACTTTTATATCATCAAAGATATAACTTTTTCTATGGCGATAAATAACCTCACACTGTTGGTGCGCCGTAAAAATACAACCAACCGACCAACCAACCAACGGTTCGCAGAATACGAATTAAACGTAACAGCAATCTGCAGGACACCAACACACTTGCACTCACCTTCGACAAACCAACAGTACCCAGAGTGGTGAAAGTTTGCATTTTGCAAGTGAAGTTTTAGATTTCCATACCTAATCCCCTTCGATGCTTAAAATCTCAGAAATATGGCCATCGCGAAGACCGATGCTCAAAATGCCAAATATGTGGCCGATGCGGAGACAATTCTCATCAGGAATCTGAGTGTAGAGTAACTCCGCATTGTGTCAACTGTGGAAAGGAGCACCAAGCCAATTCGAAGGATTGTGATACCTGGAAACAGGAGAAGGAAATACAGAGGGTAAAATACACAGCTAATATTCCCTATCCAGTGGCCAAAAAGCTTGTACAGGCAAAAAACATCCCTTCCTGGCCCATCCTTCTCTACTGTAGTGAAAAACAATCCCAAAGCAACGAAGGACGCTCAAACACAGACAGATCCACCCGAGTCAACATCAAGCCCTAACACCTCTCATTACCAAGCACAAAAAAACACTGCACCGACCCAAACAGCCTTTAATATATACCTCACAACCGAAATAAACAAAGTATAAAAACCGATCTCAAGGAAATAGGCAACATAAGGGGTCAGATGACCCCATCAAACTCTATAACAGGTTTGGAGACATTGAGAGCATGGATACTGAAGAAACTGCTCCATGTTCTCAAAGTAGCTCCAGGCCTAACAAAAATATCATCCCCGTACTTCTTCCAGAGAAATAGTCATACAGATTCTCTCCGCGAAAGGTCTAACATAGTTCCACAATCTCCACTCTAAACTTATAATGAAGAACATCATCATTCAATGGAACTGTCGAGGACATAAAGCCAATTACAATGATATTCTTCTGCATTTAAAAGAATATGATCCTGCAATACAATGCCTTCATGAAACTTTTTTTAAAAGATACGGATAACATCACACTTAAAGACTACTCCCTGTTTAACACCTACTTTCATAATGTTGACAGGGCCTCAGGAGGAGTTTCTATTGCTGTGAACAATAGCGCCCCTCATAGCGTCATCCCATTAAACACAAATTTGCAAGCCATTGGTGTGTCACTCTACAACGAGTGATTACCTTTTGTTCTATTTACATACCACCAAACACAAACCTACTACCAAATGAATTAGACACTCTTGTTCAACAACTTCCCACGTCATTTGTTTTACTCAGTGATTTTAATGCACATACCATTTTATGGGGATCAAACTACATAAGCGACAGAGGTAAAGCGGTTGAAGATTTCATTACTTGACACGGTTTGTGTCTATATAACACCAAATCTCCGACGTACTTACACCCAGGAACGGGAACATGCAAATGAATTGACTTGTCAATTTGTTCTCCTTCACTACTTTTGGATTATAATTGGAAGGTCGCTGATGACCTTCACAGCAGTGATCACTTTCCAATCTCCCTTGAAAATATTAACTCTGCAATTGATGACGCAGTTCCACGGTGGAACTTGAAGAAAGCCGACTGGGGCAAGTTTGAAACACTTTGTACAAGTAGGCTTAACAGGGATAAAGTTATAAAACACAATGACGCTATTCGATATTTTACACTGTTTTAATTGCGATTGCAGAACAATCCATTCCTAACTCCTCACCGAACTGTAAACGAACCCCAAAACCGTGGTTCACCAAAGAATGCAAAGAAGCCATTAGACAACGCCGAGAAGCACTCAAAAATTTCAATAATCATCCAACGCCCGAAAATTTAACTCAGTACCGTATTCCTCCGGTCAAAGCTCGCCGCACGATTAAAGAAAGTAAAAGAACATCATTGAGAAAATATGTTTCAACTTTAAATTCTCGTTTCTCTATAAACAAAGTTTGGAACACGATCCGCAAAATAAATGGAAAGGGAAAACACAATTCTTTCCGACATCTGAAACTAAATAAAAAC
Source organism: Megalonaias nervosa (assembly GCA_016617855.1). Classification (NCBI taxonomy): domain Eukaryota; kingdom Metazoa; phylum Mollusca; class Bivalvia; order Unionida; family Unionidae; genus Megalonaias; species Megalonaias nervosa. The sequence continues at coordinate 76,074 of JAECUM010020989.1, forward strand.
AATTTCAATACCAGACATGAAATAGCTAACATACTTGTTGATTATGTATCATAAGGTTCCTCATCGTCTTATTATTCAGAAGCTTTCCGAAGATTTAAAGCTCAAAAAGAGAAGACACGGCTAAAATTCACATCGAATAACTCAGAAAGTTATAATCAACATGATACATCCTATGGGCCTGACGATATACATTATCAGTTTATGAAACAACTTCCAGAACCATCCTTTACAGTTCTTCTGGAAATCTTCACTGATTTATGGATTACTGGTAATGTACCAAAAATATATGGAAAGAAGCAACAGTCATACCAATTCGCAAACCAGGCAAAGATAGCGCAGGTCCTACAACTATAGACGCATATCACTGACTTGCTGCATATGCAAAACAATGGGACGAATGATTAATTCTCGGCTTGTATGGCTTGTATGGTATTTGGAAACCAACAATTTAATATCTCCTTTCCAAAGTGGCTTTCGTTATGGTCCTAGCACCAATGATCATCTGGTCAGACTGGAAACATTTATTTGCGACTCTTTTATCAAGAAAGAACATTTAGTAGCGGTTTTCTTTGACATAGAAAAGGCTTATTACACGACTTGGAAGTACGGAATACTAAATGACCTGCACGATCTGGGTCTAAAAGGCCGACTGCCCTCTTTCATATCAAACTTTCTCTCAGAGAATTTAAGGTACGAGTGGGCTCCCCCCTCTCTGATATGCACGATCAAGAGATGGGTGTGCCCCAGGGCAGTATTTTATCCGTGACGCTTTCAAACATAAAGATTAATAGCATCACCAAGTGTCTGGCTCCTGGTGTGGATTGCTCCTTATATGACTTTTTAATATGTTTGCGATCAAAGGGCATGCATACAATTGAAAGACATCTACAACAAAATATCAACAAGATTCAAAATCGGGCCAATACTAACGGTTTCAAATTCTCGAAATCAAAAACTGTATGTATGCTTTTCCGTCAGTTACGAGGACATCATGATGAACATAAACTCACGCTGGAGGGAACACCTATTCCAGTTGTTGAGGAAACAAAGTCTTTAGTTATTATCGTCGACAGAAAACTGACTTTTATTCCACACCGAACGATCTTCAAAACTAACTGCTTGAAATCTCTTGATCTACTTAGTGTAGTAGCGCACACTGACTGGGGTGCTGATAGAAAAGTCATCCTCAGTTTATATAGAACGTTTATTCGCTGGAAACTCGACTATGGGTGCATAGTAGTAAAGTAAGAGGCGGGTCTTAAACCAAAAGCGGATTCGGAACCACGACCTGCTGGATTAACTTTTCTGGTGATAATATATTTTTTTCTTCAGTAACGTAATAGGCTGATCAGAAACCAAATGCGGGTTCTAGATCAGAGACCCAACCCTTCTACAAAAAAAATTGGAGACCTCTAGATTTTTTGTAAACATCTACTGTTGTAACCATATTTTATGATAATCTTTTTCATACCTGCTGACTCTCATTGGTAGGATATCTGTTAACATACTGCCAATAATACGAAACTCGCGTATTAAATCGTCCATACTGTATTTTACACCTCGCAAGTAAGATCGTATCTGATCAAGTAATTTTTTGTAGGTGATACTTGCTGCTTTACAAGAATTTGTTTTTGTTTCAAGTTGGGTTCAATCTTTTTACATGCTGTTGAAAGAGAGACACCGACACCAGATATTATTAACAAAAACGGATTTAATAATGCTCCACGAGAGATTATACCAGAGCTAGCCATTAACAATGGCAAATATGATATTACTCGAAGTATTCTACGGTAGTATTTATAACATTCTTTTACACACCAAAGGTTTTTATGATAAAATTTATAATATTGCATTAGAGCGTCAACATCTTGTTTTGGAATTTCTTCTGAAATATGATTGAAATCGATGATTTGTTCTTTCGTTATACAATATTTTATGTAATATTAAAACTCTAACACCAACAATTGAATCAAGAAACTCGCGGAACGTATTATTTTTAAGATCAGCTAAAAACTCTCTATATTTATCATAAACATCTGACGAAGTATCATCATGTCGTTCATCTGTTAGTACATATTGCTTCTTTAACCAAGCGTATGAATCAAAACTATTTCCTACTTCACTCTCATACAAATCTGTTTTATTTACCAAATTACGGTAATCAATTTCTGTTTCATCAATATACCCTAATACTAGGCTCAACTGATCTAACGTGAAATTTTTGAGAACAAGACGTTGTCTGATAATTGCATATGCGACTGCGAAATTTGCTAGCATTAATTTCTTAAGCTTATCTAGTTCAATTGTAGGAAGACCAACATCATATGGTTTTGTGAGTATTGTTTTAATTTCGTTGTAATAATTTCGTAGTGACAATTGTCTAGAGTACTGGATTGATGGGAATGGAACACCGTCTTCTTCACTTATATCATAATAATAATCAGACTTTACTTCCAACTTTGTTTGATTGACTTCTTCAAAAAACTTTTCTCGCTCATCATCACTAAACTTACTAATTTCATCGTCTAAACTTTTGATTATCTTTAGAGACTTGTTAACAATAATCGGATCAAATTCTGGGTCTTTTTTACGTATCATTGGCAAAATTGCGTTTGCTTATACTTTAATAATTAACTCTGCGTCTGACGTCATAGTAACGATTTTAACCAAGGTTTCTTTGTCATGGTAGTACATTGAGAGATGCTTAAAAATATCTCGTTTTGAAAACTCTCATATAACTTTTTGTTTCTTTTTATTCTCATTTGTTTATTTTCCACTAGTTTGTCAAGACGAGTATGATTTTCGTTTATTCGTCTTTCTTCTAGTGTTCTTCCACTATAAACTCGTGCTTTTATTAAGTCTGATTTTATTATCAAATCTATGTTATACCAACCGAGCTCGAGTAATATTTTTTTAAATACAATTTCAACTTGTTTTTGTTCTCCTAGACAATCATCAGGATGACAGTATCTGCTTATAATATCAAAGTTTTCTATTGCTTTTTTCAGTTGTGGTCCTCGCATATATATATAACGCGAATAAAATTAGCAATATAATCTGGCAATGTTGTGTTGTTTAATGATTCGATGTAAATATTTTTCATACCTTGGAGCAATTTTGCTATTTCATTAACAGCTCCAACATCTATTTTAGGGTTAAAAATATTATCATAAAATTCTCTTGCAATGGTTATAATTGGTGGTTCTGACATTATTGTATAGCATTAGATTAAACTTGTTCGTCTTGTGTGTATATTTGAAATGCTGTTAGTCCTGGAAATGGATGCTCAGCAGCTAAAACATTAACTCGAAAATATAAGTACTTGTTAACAGTGTTTTCTGTCGGGATTGTAAAATATTGTGTTGTTGAAATGTAAGTGTTTGTTGTACTATATAATGTTGTCCAATTAATATCATCATGTGATCCTTCCAATTGCCAATTATAAATTCGACCAACACCAGAGTTTAATCGGCCTCGCACATGAAATTGCCAAATAGCAACTGCAGTAGGACATTTAATTTTAATCCAAAAATTTTCAACTTCTCCGTTGGTCGTCCATTCATGTCTGTCAGAGAAAGCGTAATAAGGATAATTTTCGGGATAATATACGCTTACCTCAAACCCGGCTCGGTTGTCAGTTGCTTTATAAAGTGTTGGAATATATCCAACATTGTTTTTAGTTCGTTTTATACCACTAGACAGACTATCAACATACGCTTTATTTGTCAGATCGTTAGGGTTAGCTGGAACATATGTCGTACTTATTTTATTATTTCTCATGTTTATGTTACCTGACATTGGTCCACCAGATTTATTAAGGTATTCGAGCAAGTTCTTCTTTAAACTGAGCATAATTAATAGCATCAGTATTATTAGCTGGGGGTGAAGTTGTTGGTAATCCAGTTATTTTTGAATATGACATAAACAGGTTACCTGTCATTATGTCACCGTCTTTGTTAAGTTTATTATCGTCAACAGATTTTAGTTGTGCATAACTTACAGCTTATGTTTGATTTAAGTTTTCTGGCGGATATGCAGCCTCTAAATTTATAATTTTTTTTCCTGACATGTTGATATTACCTATAACCGTTCCACCGACTTCATCAAGTTTGTTATCATCAACATACCTCAACTGTGAATAACTTACCGCTTGCGTATAATTTAAGTTTGCTGGTGGATACCTGGTCTCCGAATTTATTTATTTTTTCTGACATATCTAAGTTGCCGCTTAAAGTTCCTCCTGTCAATGATAGTTTATTATTATCGACGGATTTTAGTTGTGCATAACTAACAGCTTGTGTATCAGCAACATTTATTGGTGGATAAGCTGTTTCTAAACCTAGCACTCGTTGATTTGACATAAACAAGTTTCCCATCATTATGTCGCCGGATTTTATTAGGTAACCCGATAAATCAATCTTGCTGTTTGTTATTGTTGTACTTACAGCTGATGAATCTTCTATTAATGTTCCAAATTTTGTATAGTAGCTCATTATTTATTTAATAACATAAAATTGTTAACATTAGTCAGTTTAATATATCATAAAATTATATAACAAACAATGGCAAAATCATCGATATTAAATTTTGATACAGAGCGGTTGGTGAAACATAAACATAGCAACGAACTTCCAAATTGTCATTATCTTATTGTTGGGCGAACTGGATCGGGAAAAACAAATTTGCTTATGAATTTACTGTTATGCGATAATTTTAATTACGATCGAGTTTATATTTATACAATTAATCCACAGCAAGTACGAGCTACTAAGCGAATATAATAACAAACTTCGTGATGATCTTGATTCTGGCGAAGATTTTTTTATTATCAAACAACCAGAAGATCTTGTTCCAGTTAATCAACTTGATTCATCCGAACATAAAATAGTTGTTTTGATGATATTCCGCTAAATAATGTAGAAATGAACAAAATAAGATCATATTTTTCACTGTCGCGAAATAAAAAATGTAATTCTGTTTATCTCGCCCAAGGTTTTTATAATGTTGACAGATTTATCTTACGAAATATTGGTTGTTTTATATTATTTCCAGGACTGGACAATGTTGACGTTAGAGATATCGCGAACGAGCAATGCGGCGACGTAACAAAAGATAAATTTATCGAATTATATCATAAGGCGACAGCGGACAAATATAACTTTTTCTTTTTTGATAAACTAACACGTGATCCAACTAAAATGTTTCGTTGTTGTATTGACAGTTACTTGCAGTAAGTTTTTGTTTTCGATAGTCTTAATTTTATAAAATTTATATTTAATAAAATGGATAAACGAGCAAAATATAGCAACAATATAGAAGATCTAAAAAATCTTGCTCAATCTCAAGCAGAATTTAAGCAAAAAAGGCAGCAAGCAAGACGTGGACAAATAACTGCTGCAGAAACAACAGCTACGATTCTCAAACCAGTTACTGAAGCACTACTTGGAAAACAACCTGAAACTAAACCGCTGTCAGAAGAAGAACTTAAGCGACTACAGGAAAAAGGTTTGGTTGGATTAGTTAAGGAACTACAAGAAGCAGCTGCTGCAAAAATTGTTGCTAGATCTGATGAGGAAAGAAGAAAATTAGCTGAGGCTCTTGTAGCAAATATTGCTGATCCTGTTGCTAGACGAAATGAACTAAATCGGCTGATCAATAATCCAAATTTATTTGAACGAAGATTAGCAGAATTAACTTCCCATGAGATTAGAAGTTTACTTGGAAAATTATCAAAAAGATTAGAGGATATGGAAAAAGAACAAAAAGATATTGGTGAGAGAACGATAGAGTTTTTAGATGTTGACGAAAAAAGACGATTTTATAGGAAAAAAAGCAAATGATAAAATATCAGATAGTGAATGTCATGAATGTTTGACAGAAAATAATATAAATGATATTGATAATATAAAAACTTGGTTGAAAGAAAGATATGATAAACTTTTTAATGATTTAAATGTAATAATACTTGCTAGCAGTGAGTCTGATACTAAATTGAACAAAGCTACCAGAGATAATGAAATGATTAAATTAACTGAAAAAATTAGAGATGGTGTTATTGCTGATATCTTTTATAAAACAGCTGAGGCTAATAGAATTACACGGTTTGGTAAGGGTTGGACTTTTTTAAGGAAATTCAAATTAAATGATGAAAATCGAGTGAAAGAATATAGAAAAGAAGCTGAAAGAATACAAGTTGAGATACCAAAAGGCATAACGTTTTTAGAAGAGATTGAACAGCCACTAGTTATATACCCAGGAAAAATGAAAACATCCGAAGACACTGAAAGAAGGAAGCAAATTGAAAAAATGAAAGAAACGTTAAAAGTAAAAATAGGTTTATCAGATTATGATACTTTCATAAAAGAAAATAATATTAAAGATGTTGATAATATTGATAAATGGTCACAGGGTGAATATGATATTTTAATTGTTATATTAAATAAAAAAATTCAGGATGGTAAACAAGCTTTAGATGAAATTGATAAAGCTGAAGAAACAAATTTCACAGAACTTCATAAACAATCTAGAGATGGTGTTATTGCTGATGTTTTTAAAAATGCTGCACTAAAACTTAGAACTGGGAAATTTAGAACTGAAGGACGAAGTTTTAAAAATGTATTTTATAGTTATGAAAAACATCGATTAGAAAGAGCTAAAGAAAAAACTGGAAGTGGTGTAAAAATATTTACATCAACTGCTGAAATGATAGGCAGTATAATGCTGCTGATATCATCAAAGGTAGCTGGAAATGCTGGTGCTGAAATTGATAATGAAATTATTGATATACTTGATCATTTAAGATCGGAAAATTTATTAACATCTGACAAGTACGAAACTTTACACCGCGATTTAATATAAATTGCAACAACTTAATTTTGTAAAAAATATAATAAATAGCAATGTAAACAACATTATTACTAAGCTCTAGCACAGCCGCTAAAGATAGAGCAAATTTTTCAGTAAATTGTATTCCGCCAATACAACGTGATACTGAAAAACAGTATGAAATTGGACTAATTTCATGAACATGTTGGCATTCCATGGCTAACGTGAAAACTGGTGTCAATGATGAATTTGATTTTACTTTAACTACAGCTCCAGGACTTACATGGAAATCAGTTAAAATTCCGCAAGGAGCCTACAACGTAACTGATTTAAATAAGGCGATACGCGAATTAATAACGAAAAATGGAGAGGTTTCAGACTATTTTGAACTGGTACCGAATTATAATACATTACGCGCTAGACTAACATTAAAAAATAATTTGATTATAGATTTTCCATCAGCAACAAGCATAGCGTCGCTGATTGGATCCACTCACAAACAATACAGATCAACCACCAAACGAATTGTTCCCCCTGCGGGTCCGGGGTTGTAGAATTGGTCCGCCGTGCCTCGCTACGTGTCGTAAGAGGTGAATAAGTAGAGGCAAACTGTTTGCCGTGGGTTGAGACCCGTGTCGGAGGAGGAAAGGATCCTGGTAGTTGAGCAGAGGCTTTCCGATGCAATGCACTACTTCGGTCTCTACTTCTTCTAGACGGGTGGTCGGGATGGACCCGGTCTCGACAAATCAGCTGGTCACGCCGAGACCTAGGAGGTCTTTATTTACTCGCTCACTTTCTTTATCCTTCTCGTTGTACCTCTCTTGATACCACCGTTGCCCCTACATTCTATCCCTTTAACTTTCCCTTTTCCAAGTCTTAGAAGACTTCCTAGAAGGCGGTGGCTCAACGGGTCAATTGGGAGGTAATTTTACAGACTGAGTATGTCTTATGGGATGAATCAGGAGGTGAATTTACCTACTGAGTATAACATCTGTGTATCCCTTGCACTTGAAAAGTGTCCCCTTGTTGGGCTCCTTGGTGGGCGGGGAGCACGGGTGCTGAATTTTAAATCCACCAACATGGATATTTCAAAAAAAATCAGCTGAAACGTACCAAAACTGGATCTGACTCAGATGACGAACCATGTGGTGTGGAATCATTTCCACGCTTCATGGTTATAGAATCTACAGACGACTCAAAACCACTTGCATCACTGTCTCCGTTTGTTATTGAAAAGACAATTACGGGTATAATTGGTACACCAAAAAGTGTGAAGAAGTTGAAATCGGGCTGCCTACTTGTTGAATGTGAGCGACGGGGTCAGACCGAGAATATCCGGAAAATGAAGACATTTTTCGATATTCCGGTGACCTCATTCGCTCACACAACACTCAACTCGTCCAAAGGCGTGATTCGATGTCGGGACTTGGCCGGAGTAAGCGACAAAGATATCATCGAAGGGATGAAAAACGAAGGTGTCACTGCAGTTCGCAGAATAAGAATTAAACGTAATAACAATCTGCAGGACACCAACACATTCGTACTCACCTTCAACAAGCCAGCAGTACCTAGAGTGGTCAAAGTTGGCATTTTGCAAGTGAAGGTTGAGATCTACATACCTAACCCCCTTCAATGCTATAAATGTCAGAAATATGGCCATCACGAAGATCGTTGCTCAAAAAGCCAGATATGTGGCCGATGCGGAGACCATTCTCACAAGGAAGCTGAGTGTAGACCAACTCCGCATTGTGTCAACTGTGGAAAAGAGCACCACGCCAATTCCAAGGATTGTGATACCTGGAAACAGGAGAAGGAAATACAGAGGGTTAAATACACATCCAACATTCCCTATCCAGAGGCCAGAAAGCTTGTACAGGCAAAAACATCACCTACTGGCCCATCCTTCTCCTCTGTAGTTACAAACAATCCTAAAGCAACGAAGGACACTCAAACACAGACAGATCCACCGAGTCAACACCTCGCTCTAACACCCCCCATTACCAAGCACAAAAAACCACGGCATCTACCCAAACAACTCTTAATAACACCCCACCAACGAAGTCACCAAAGAGTAAAAATAGATCTCACGGAAATAGGCAGCAAAAGGGGTCAGATGACCCCATCAAACTCTATAACAGGTTTGGGGACATTGAGAGGATGGATGCAGAAGATAATGCTCCGTGTCCTCAAAGTAGCTCCAAACCTAGCAAAAAAATCACCCCCGTACTTCCTCCAGGGAAATAATCATACAGACTGTCTCCGCGAAAAGTCTAACCTAGCTTCAAAATCTCCACTCGAATCTTATAATGAAGAATACCATCATACAATGGAACTGTCAAGGACTTAGATCCAATTACAATGAAATTCTTCTGCTTTTAAACGAATATGATCCTGCAATAATATGCCTTCAGGAAACCATTTTAAAAGATACGGACAACATCACACTTAAAACCTACTCCATGTTTCACACCTACTTACAGAACGTTGACAGGGCTTCGGGAGGGGTTTCTATTCCTGTGAACAGTAGAGCCCCACATAGCGTCATCCCTTTAAACACAAACTTGCAAGCCATTGCTGTGAGTGTCACTCTACATCGAGTGATTACATTTTGTTCTATTTACATACCACCAAACATCAACTTATTACCAAACGAATTAGACACGCTTGTTCAACAACTTCCCGCACCATTTGTTTTACTCGGTGATTTTAATGCCCATAATATTCTATGGGGATCAAATTACATAAGCGACAGGGGCAAAAAGGTCGAAGATTTTATTACTAGACACGACTTGTGTCTATTTAATACCAAATCTCCGACGTACTTGCACCCAGGAACTGGTACATACACTTGTATCGACTTGACAATTTGTTCTCCTTCACAACTTTTGGATTATAATTGGAAGGTCGCTGATGACCTTCACAGCAGTGATCACTTTCCAATCTCTCTTAAGAACACCAACGTTACAATTGATGACACGATTCCACAGTGGAATTTACAGAAAGCTGACTGGGACAAGTCTGAAACACTTTGTACAGATAGACTTAACAGGAATACCGTCCTAAACGATATTGATCCTATTCGACAATTTACATGCGTCTTAATTGAGATTGCAGAAGAATCTATACCTAAGTCCTCGCCGAATTGTAAAAGAACCCCAAAACTGTGGTTCACTAACGAATGTAAAGAAAAAATTCGACAACGCCGAGAAGCACTAAAAAAAATTAATAATCGTCCTATGCCCGAAAACTTAACTCAGTACAGTATTTTTCGGGCCAAAGCTCGCCGTATAATTAAAGAAAGTAAACGAGCATCATGGAAAAAATGTGTTTCAACTTTAAATTCTCGTTCCTCAATAAACAAAGTTTGGGACACAATCCTCAAAATAAATGGAAAGGGAAAATACAATTCATTCCGACATGTAAAGATAAATAACAACAATTTCAATACCAAAGATGAAATAGCTAATGTACTTGTTGATTGTTCCTCCAGAAATTCCTCATCGTCCAATTATTCAGAAGCTTTCCGAAGATTAAAAGCTCAAAAAGAAAAAACACGGTTGAAATTCACATCGAATAACTCAGAGAGTTATAACCAACCGTTTTCATTGTCGGAGCTTATGGAATCTTTGAATGAGGCCCATGATACATCCGCTGGGCCTGACGATATACATTACCAGTTTTTGAAACACCTTCCAGAACCATCCTTAACAGTTCCTCTGGAAATCTTCAATGATTTATGGATTACTGGTAATGTACCAAAAACTTGGAAAGAAGCAACAGTAATACCAATCCCCAAACCAGGCAAAGATAGCGCAGATCCTACCAACTATAGACCTATATCATTAACTAGCTGCGTATGCAAACCAATGGAACGAATGATCACTTCTTGGCTTGTATGGTATTTGGAAAGCAACAACTTAATATCTCCTTTCCAAAGTGGCTTTCGTTATGGTCGTAGGACTAATAATCCTCTGGTTAGACTGGAAACATTTATTCGCGACGCTTTCATCAAGAAAGAACACTTAGTAGCGGTTTTCTTTGATTTGGAAAAGGCCTATGACACAACGTGGAAGTACGGAACACTAAATGACCTACACGATCTGGGTCTAAAAGGCCGACTGCCCTCGTTCATAACAAATTTCCTCTCAGACAGGGAATTCAAGGTACGAGTGGGCTCCACCCTCTCTGATATGAACGATCAAGAGATGGGTGTGCCCCAGGGCAGTATTTTATCCGTGACGCTTTTCAACATAACAATTAGTAGCATCACCAAATGTCTGACTCCCGGTGTGGATTGCTCCGTATATGTTGATGACTTTTTAATATGTTACCGATCCAAGCACATGCATACAATTGAAAGACAATTATAGGAAAATATCAACAAGATTCAAAATTGGGCCAATACTAACGGTTTCAAATTCTCGAAATCAAAAACTGTATGTATGCATTTCTCTCAGTTACGAAGCTATCACGATGGACCTAAACTCACGCTGGACGGAACACCTATTCCAGTTGCTGAGGAAGCAAAATTTTTAGGTATTATCTTCGACAGAAAACTGACTTTTATTCCACACCTGAAGAATTTGAAAGCTAAATGCTTGAAATCTCTAGATTTACTTAAAGTAGTAGCGCACACTGACTGGGGTGCTGATAGGAAAGTCATACTCAGTTTATACAGAACATTTATTCGCTCAAAACTAGACTATGGTTGCGTTGTCTATGGTTCAGCTAGGAAGTCCTATTTAACGATTCTTGACCCAGTTCATCATCAGGGAATAAGACTTGCTCTGGGTGTATTTAAGACATCCCCGTGTGAAAGCCTACTCGTTGAAGCGAACGAACCACCTTTATCACAACGTAGAGAAATGCTTTCCGCACAGTATGCTCGCAAATTCAAATTAAGATCAAACCCTCTGAACCCTGCTTTTTCGGCTGTTTTTGAACCCAAATATAAAACCTTATATGACAATAAACCAAACGTCATACCTACCGTTTGCCATTAGAATATCACCATCCCTTGACAGTACCAAAATTGATCTTTCAAAAATTCAGATAACGTCCAAAACACCTCCCTGGCTACTTCAACAACCAAAACTTTTCACGTTACACGATGGAAAAAAATCGGAGACAAACCCTTCCATCTTCCATAACTCTTACCATGAACTCCTCACCCAATTTGAAAATTATACAAGAATATATACTGATGGATCAAAAGATGAGGAAAAGGCTACTGCAGCCTTCGTTAGTGGAAAACACACAACAAAAGTTCGCTTGCCAAATGGTACATCAATTTTCTCAGCCGAAATCAGAGCAATAGACCTTGCATTGCAATATATTGAAAGCAAGCGTGTTTTAAACAGCATCATTTTCTCCGATTCACTATCAGTACTTCAGTCACTACATAATAGAAAACTGGAGAATCCATTATTAGGCAATATTCTCCTCAAACATACTGAGCTGAGTACCTCCCACAATATAGTATACTGTTGGTTACCCAGCCTTATTGGAATTAAAGGTAATGACAGAGCAGACCGCGCTGCTAAAATGGCGCTATCACTGGAACCATCTGATTTTAAAACACCGTATACTGATTTTAAACGTAGTATCAAAGAATGTTTATGTCAGAAATGGCAGGCATCATGGAATGATGCCGTGAATAACAAACTTCATGCCATCAAGCCAACCCTAGGAGAATGGACTCCTTCCTACAGAGCCGTCCGTAGGGAGGAGGTAGTCATTGCAAGAATTCGAATTGGTCATACTTATTTAACCCACTCCCACATACTAAAAGGAGAAGACCCACCAGAGTGCGTATCTTGCAATGAACCATTCACTGTTAAGCACTTTATGTTGGAGTGTTTCGACCTCCAACCTACGCGTAATCATTATTACAATGTGCAGGACATTAGGGAGCTCTTTGATACAGTTAGCGTTTCTTATATTATAGACTTCCTGAAGGAAGTAAATATTTATCATAAGCTATAGCTTGTATGCTATCACCTTGAACAGTTTTATGTGCTCTATATACCGTCGTTAGATTTTAATTACCTTTCATCTGTTTTCGTCGTCATACATAATTTGCACTCCCCGTTGATCGGGAAACTTTATTTATTTATCACCGTTACCATTTTATCGTTTTACCTTCAACTGTTTGGTTCCGTATCGCTGGTTGATACGAAACCTTTTACCACTTTTAAATGATGAATGATGTAACCTTTTATATGGCGCTAAATAGCCTTATAGTGCTGGTGCGCCGTAAAAATTCAACCAACCAACCAACCAAACAAACAAATAAACTGTAACATATGACGGTAATCTGCCAGTAAATATAACTGACGTAAACACAATATTGATAAATTGCTCTATTGCAGCTGGATCTTACTCAGCCCAGTTTAATAAAGGACAAACAATATATAGTTTTTCGCCAGATGTTCCACCAGGCTCGCTCATATAAATTAGTCCACGAAAGTTATTTATTATCCGCTAAATGTTGAAAATCAAATAACCGCAATAAATATGCAGTTGACAGATCAATCTGGACGACAGCTGGATCTAAATAACGAGGTTGTCACTTACTATTTACACCTACGCGTTGCGTAACATAGTGATTGACAATAAAATTATACAACCTCAGGTATAATGAAACAGAGAAAAGAAATTTACAGAAGAAAAATTCTTGGTGGATTTTTGGGAAATATATTTACTAAAATTATTGAAAATGCTCCGGGAACCGAGCGTAAAGTTGCACCAATTGCACTTGACGCATCAAAAGCTTTTGCAACTATGGCTGCATGTGCAGCTGGAGCTGCGGTGGGACAAAAAATAACTGATAAAATAAAAGGCGAGAAACCACCGTCTACATCTGAGATAAAACAAGTTATATCAGAAATCGCTCCAACAAAAGAAACTCAACGTGCTACGATAACAACAACAAAAAAACTTTTATCACAAAGGGCGAGCAGATTATACAAAAATTAATATCTAAAGTAACAGCTCCGCAATAAAATTTTATATAATCTAATAAATAAAAAATGTCTGTTAAAAATTATCTCGATTTAGCAGAAACTTATGACATCGATGACACTGTAATAGAATTTGAGTATATTGAGTATCTCGATGAAAATTCTAGTGAACCAAATAAAACTGGTATTAGAACATTTAATACCCGAGACGAGAATGTATTTCTACTTCCACACAAAGCAATATTGGAAGTTCGCGGTCAGATTATGACAGTGGCCAATCCACCTGCTGCAATTGCAGCTGGAACAGAAGTAGCTCTTATAAATGATGGTTGATGTTTATTTAAAAGTGCTCGATATCAACTAGCCAATCAAACAGTAGATGATATTTCAAGTCACCTGCAAGTTGCAAGTACAATCTTAAATGTTATTTTGTTTTCCGAAGATTACTCCAGATCGACTGCAACTAATATGATGTGGTCTAAAGATGCCGGAAGTTGTGGGTCTGGTTTTATGGCATCGTCTGAATTTTCAGCTGGGGGTCCACCTATTTTTGTGGGATTTTCTTATCATTAATGCTGCTGCGCTAGGTATAGTCAAACCAGGTGCAGCCGCTGATGATACAGCTACAAGAGTCGCGCTTACTGCTGCTTGCAATAATCTTAGTATAACACCACCAGGTGCTGCTGCAACCGGCACTGAAATGATAAATTTGATTAATAACTCATTTCCTATCGTCAGAAAAAATATACGTTACAATGAAGGTTATATCAGAAGAAAGGCACTTTCAGCAGGATCAAGTCAAATTACAATGATGCTGCCGTTAAGTACAATATTTGGATTTTGTCGCGATTACAACAAAATTTTTCGTGGAGTTAAACATACACTTATTTTAGATCGAGCAGAACAAAACGGCTGCCTGTTTAGGTCAGGCGGAGCTGATGTACAGTTTTTCATAAATAAACTTGCGCTGTGGATGCCCCGAATAGCACCATCAATCACTAAAATGTCAGAATGAAATGATATGCTGCAAAAACAAACAGAATTTATTTTCAGTAACATAAAATATATCAAACAGCAGTTCCAAATACTACCGACTACACATGGCGAGTCACAACAACATCAAGTGAACAACTGCCGAGGCAATTATTTGTTGCATTTCAACGGCAAGCGCGACGTGGTAACCAACTACAAAATAATGCAATATTTGATAACGCTGATGTTAGACGAATATATGCTAGACTAAATTCAGAGCAATATCCAGAACGAGCGATAGAATGTAATTTTGCAGATGACGCTAATAAAAATATTACTTGACCTTACATGTATCTGCTCGACGTAGTGCAAAAATATCAGGATGTTGGAGACGGATCTCAGATATCGGCAGAGGAATTTCCTACACTTTAACCAATATTTTATTTTGATGTTAGTAAACATAGCGAGCGAGCTGTCGACTCGACAGCTGATATTGAAATTACTTGGACATTAGGAGCAGTTCTAGTAGCGCAGTTGTACGTGTACGCGTTGGTGATTAGCGACAGATTTATTACGATTGATTCTGTTGGAGGTAAAATGACGGTGCAAGTTTAAAAATTACAAGTAATATTACAAGTTTAATCTGTAACTTTAATATAAGATGACAAAATATATTGTAAAAGAAATATATTTGACTGATGGTCAAGTTAAAAAATTAGCAGCTGCTGTTGCAAAGCAGAGGCAGGTATCATTAAAAATCAACCCTGACATTTCCAAGGGTATTTTAACAAAATTAATGTTAACCAAAAAACAGGTGGACAGGTACCATCGCGGCAAACCTTTGGTTTTAAATTTAAGTGCCGCACAAATAACAGCGATGGCAAAACAAGGTGGTCTCTTCTGCCCGGCACAATCTATAATAGCCAGAACTTTTTTACCTAAAATTTTGCCGGTGTTGGGTTCATTAGGACTAGCAGACTGGCGTAATATCTGGCGCAACGAAAAAAGCAGTTGAAGGTTATGGAATTGTTGGCAGTGGTATAAAGAAACTTTCAGTTTAATTTTTTAGTTTATTGTTTCGTATGAATGTCGATGGTAACAAAATTTTATGTGACTGATAAATATAATGCTAAATTCTCAATATTGTCATCAGTAATCGAATTATTGACTCTATAGACTCTTTGTCCAGCTGGAATGTCATCACAGAACAAAGTATAAGCAAAATCTTTTCCAAACATTTCGGTCATATCTGTATTATCTCCTTTTGCTGAAATTATCACACCAGCCGGAGTTTGTTTTCCTACAGATTTTTTAGATTTTATGTTAATAACCGAACCAAGTGCATTTTCTGCATATAAGTTGTACTTCGGGTGAACATGATACGTTTCTTGTTCTTCCGTTGTCAGTCTCATATATCTCTGTCATTATACTATAAGGATTTTATATCTCTAATTGATTTTTACGTTATTTTTTATTAAATATAAAATGTTATATAACACAATGCTAAAATTTCGCGATATTGCCAAAAAGAGCATTATCAAAGCAGAAAAAATGCTACAGCATTTTCCTGATACGACAACAGTTACAAATTTGATAATCTACATGTTTTAGCAAATTTTAACTCTACAAATTAATGTCATCTTTTACAACCAGTTATAGCTCAAGAACTTGCAGCTCACAAAAGTATCAAACTAATTGTTCAATATCATATGATTTTATCAAAGTTACTCGTAATCAAAAAAGATATACTTGATATAATATTTGAAAATACAAGTTTCGGCAGCGAAATTTCAGAACCATATCTAACAGCTAAATCACGAAAACTATAAACTGGAACAAATATTGTCACAGTCGCCGATGAAATACACCAAGAAATAAATAAAAAATTGGAGGAATTTACTTCACGTGGGTCAGGTTGGAAATTTGAAATGATAAAGGAAGTTTTGATTCATGCAGCAAAATATAACGTGTTGCGAGGTAGTTCTTACATTGATCTTCCAAAAAAAATTAAAAACAAAAAATGCTGTATAAATGTTAAAAACAGCGACGATCAGAGTTTTCATTAGTCAATTTGGTAGGAGAGACATCCTCAAAGTGACCACAGTGATCGAATTGAAAAGTATTTGCCATATAATGACGAACTAGATTTTAACGGGATAACTTTTCCAGTGTCAAAAAATCAGATACCAAAGTTTGAAAAAGAAAACAATATTTCAGTAAATGTTTTCGGAGTAGATGAGCGAGAAAATGTTTACTCAAGATATATTTCAGAGCCTGCTACACAAAAGACAATAAATTTATTATTTTATAAAGGACATTACGTTTGGATAAAAAACTTTAACGGCTTAGTTGGCGGACAGTATAATAAAAAATAAAAAGAAGAAATATTTCTGTTACAAATGTTTGCAGGGTTTTTCTAAGAATGAGAAACTACAGGAAAATCTCAAATACTGTGTCAACGTTCAAAGAATAACTATGCCAAGCGAAAAAGAAAAAGTCTTAAAATTTAAAAATTACAATCATAAGCTAAATATACCTTTCGTTATTTATGCTAATTTTGAGTGCCTACTCGTTCCAGTGGCTGGCGCTGAAAATAATCCTAATAAATCAAGTACAAGAAAAATACAGCAACATGTTCCTTGCGGAGTAGCTTATAAAGTGGTTTGTTGCGTCGACGATAAGTTTTCATGTCCGGTTAAGTTATTTAGATGTAAAGATAGTGAATCCGAAAGTCCAGCAATTTGGCTGCTAAAAAGTCTTATAGATGATGTTAATAAAATTTCTAACAAATTATTTAAGACAGCTCCAATGAAAATAACATCTAAGCAACAACTTGAATTTGATGAAGCAGTTGATTGTCATATTTGTGAAAACTCTTTAGTAGACTCAAACGGAGTCCAAGATAAAGTGCGCGATCACTGTTATCTAACTGGCCAGTATCGTGGCGCAGCTCATAATAATTGCAATTTCAAATTTCATTCACCAAATTTATACCTGTCGTTTTACATAACTTTCGCGGCTATGATAGACATATCATTGTAGAAGCTTTTGGCAACGAGGAAATTAAATCTAAACTAAAACTAAATAATAAGATAAAATGTATACCAAATAATTTTGAAAAGTACATGTCAGTTACTCTCGGAAAACTACGTTTCATTGACAGCATGCAATTTACATTAGCATCATTAGAAGATCTTGTAGAAAATGCTGTAAAAGTTGGTAGCAGTTTTAATTATCTGTGAAGTTGCTTTGGTGATAAATTTAATCTACTGACAAGAAAAGGAGTGTTTCTGTATGAGTATCTCGACGACTGGAGCAGATTTGATGACACGTCTCTGCCTAGCAAAGATAAATTTTACTCTCAGCTCAAAAATGAAGATATTACAGACGACGAGTACAAATATGCAAAACATATTTGGAATAAATTTAACTGCAGAACATTTGGTGATTATCATGATTTATATTTAAAAACAGATGTATTATTACTAGCAGATGTCTTTGAAGATTTTCGTCAAGTTAGTCATAACAATTATGATTTAGATCCCTGCTGGTATTATTCTGCTCCAGGATTGTCTTGGGAAGCTCTACTAAAAACGAGTAAGATAGAATTGGATCTCTTGACATATGTCGATATGTTTAATTTTATTGAAAAGGGTATCAGAGGCGGAATTAGTGTTATAACAAAAAAATATGCAGTAGCTAATAATAAATATCTAAAAAATTATGATAAAAATCTCCCATCTAATCATATTATTTATCGAGATTGTGTGAATTTTGTATGGTTGGGCCATGTCAGAGCCAATGCCCTGTGGTGGATTTTATTGGATAACTCCAGATCAATTTCTTAAAGAAACTGAAAAAGTTTTACCAGAAAAGGTCAGTTATTTTGTTGAAGTCGATCTAGATTACCCTAATTCGTTACATGATCCACACAACGACTAACCATTTTGTGCAGAGTCTATGATAATAGATTATAGTTTACTATCACCCGAACAACGAGCTATGACAACAGTAAAAAATTCTGTTGTTAATAAGTTAGTTCCAAATTTGCTAAATAAAAGAAATTACGTGATACATTACAAAAATTTAAAACAAGCAGTAGATGCTGGACTAATTCTGAGAAAAGTCCATCGTGTGCTAAAGTTTAATCAGTCTAGGTGGATGTCAAATTATATTGACTTAAATACCAAACGCCGTGCTATTGCTAAGACCGACTCTGATAAAAACTTTTTTAAGTTAATGAATAAGTCACTTTTTGGAAAGACAATGGAGAAAATTAGAAAGCGAGTAAATCTTGAAATTGTAAATGATATAAATCGCAGAAATAAATTAGTCAACGATGACGGTTTTATCAGTATGAAAATATTTAATGAAAATCTTGTTGCAATCCAACGACGAAAGAAAAATTTAAAGTTAAATAAACCTATTTATGTTGGTGCAGCTGTACTTGGTATATCAAAGTGGCTGATGTATGATTTTTACTATAATTTTACCAAAAAGCAGTGGCCAGATTCGGAGTTTTTATTTACTGATACAGGTTCGCCAGTTTATAATATAAAATGTGAAGATGTCTATGAAGATATTTATAACAATAAAAATTTATTTGATTTATCAGATTATTCGACAAGTATTGGATTTCATGATGATACTAACAAGAGAGTTATTGGTAAATTTAAGGACGAATTTATGTTTGTGCCGGTGAAAGAGTTTGTTGGGCTTCGAAGTAAAATGTATGCCGTAATTCTCGACGATAATAAACTGACAAGGAAAACAAAAGGTATTCCTCGTGGTTATGTAAAGAAATGTATGAAATTTGATGATTTTAAAACCGCACTAAACAATAATGTCAGTTTTATTTAGACAAATGTACTCAGAACTAATCTTCACAAGCTCGAGACAGATACGATTATTAAACGTGGGCTTAGCAATTTTGATGATAAAAGATATTGTAAAGACGGAATTATTACTCTAGCACTTGGTCATTATGTTTCTCTGAAAGATATTCTTTGTTAAACCAATTATTCTATAACTGTTTAAAGGAAACAGCTAATTAATGTTTGTTAGTTCTTTTTTCTGTCTCAGAAATATAACATTAGCCGAAGAAAATATAACTGTGTTCCTTTAGAAGGGAGATAATACCGTTCCAGCTTGTTTAAAACTCGTATCTGGATTGGCGAACATAGATTGGTACGAATGTACTGTATATTTTCCGACTGTCTGTAATATCTGTAATAAAGCGCTGCTGTAGAATCTGTTAAGTGATTTCCAGGTTTATTAGTGACTTCGTTTTGTCTGTTAAGTGATTTCCAGGCGTATTAGTCTGTCTGTTTCTAAAACCGTACTGAAACAGAATTCCCTGAATCTTTACAGGCTTAGTAAAAACCCACCTATTGATTTTTCAGACCTGCCTATAATGTACACAGCTCTGTATTACACGTGAAGGATGACATTGACCATGAAAACCAGTGAATTAAAGCTTTCGTTTTTTCTGTATAAATACACAGCCGCTGTTGTTTTTCTGTACAATATATTTTAGATAAACGTTTTTCAGAATCAGAAAATGTGTTATTTACAATCAGGTAACTGGCAAGTATATAGTAATTTCTCGAATATATACATGTAACCGAATTTCATAACTCAATGCAGGAATGTTGGATTCTCGTACTGAAGGTCAGTGGTTCGATTCCCATCACTGGCATACGCCGGTGGGTATGGTCCTGGATTACCAAAATTTTTTAAAAGATAAAGGGCTCCGCCCCAAGGTTTCATATAATCTCTCATCACGTTTTCCACTTACCCCGGGGTTTAATTTGGTGGGGGGTTATATGAAATCGCAATGCCTAGACAGTCCTCTGAATCTCTAAAGTTTCCTTTCGTTTAGTGATTCGCTGGGGGATGTGCCTATGCAAGGAGCCTCCTAAAATAACCAGTAGCATGTGTGAGCTCTCTACCTCATTTGAAGGGTACCAGCAGCAGGCAGGTCGAACAGACATCTGTCTGAATCGTCATTTGTCTAAAACATAAGGTTCCTACAGGGGCTGAAAAATAAGGCCAATAACGCTAAACCGAACCTCCTAACTTTTATTATTGCCAAAACGGATAATGTTAGCTCATTTTTGTTATTTTATTTTTGACTTTTTGTTTTTATTTTTATAGTGCGTTTAGTTTACTCGCCGGGTCACTCAATTTTTGTCGGTCACCCTGACTGCTGCTGTAAATCAACCAAAGATTTTATCTAGACCTATACGATATCTGGATCTTGGATCATGTAAATTTATTGTAATAAATCCAAACGGAACAGCTTGTGCTTTTGAAAAGAAGTTTTTGAACTTCATCATATCCATATCCCCTGAACACCAAGTATAATAAATATTCTGTAAAGTATAATTATCTACTCCATTAAACATTACTAAAATATTGCAGTTGTCTCTGATCACCTTCGGTATTTGTGTATAACGCTGAGTGACGTATATAACATCTGTATTCTTGTGTCTACCTCGAGAAAATATTCTAGCTGGATTCGTCTGCTTATCCAACATAACGTCATCGTACACCACTAAATTATTAATAAATCCATCTAGGTCATCTACAGATGGGGTTTCGTCAATATCGGTAATAAAGTCAACCACATCATCACCGTTTTCATTCAGCAATTTTGCAATTTCATTAAAATCTTTAAGTACTTCGTAACAGTGTTGATCATCTACAGATGGTGCTACTAAATACAGTTTACTCCATTTTAACCATCGCATTATTAAATTTAATAATGGTTGTGTTTTACCTGATCCAGATGGACCTATTATAATCATCCTTATCGAATTTGGTAATGCTGGATGATGTTTTACTGGTTCCTGTTTTCGTGTCGCCGAAAAGTCAATTATATCCATATAGTAAATAATATGAGTCTATATTGTGTTCGGTGTAGAGCGTCTACACCAACTGCTGAACTGACGACAATAACAACAAAAAATAAACGACGTGCTCTGACAGGCAAATGTGTAAAATGTGGCAGGAAGAAAAACAAATTTGTCAAAACAAAGACAGGTGGAGATATTGCCGCTTCATTATTGAAATTACCAGAAAAACTCGCTAGTTTTCTAGTAAAATCTGCCATGAAAGGTAAAATAATGTTAGGGGCAGGTAATTAATTATATAAATATTATTATGGAATCCATCTATTATAGCCCAAGAGGATATTGGAGAGGCAGATCAGCTATTAGTAAACTTGCTGAAGCAGCAGAAGTTTCACGTTCTGTTGCTGCAGCGTGGTTAGCACGACAGGCAATATGGCAAATTTATCTACCACCACCTAAAAAAATTCAGTATGCACATTTTGATGTCAGCGTCCCTAATGAGGTTCATCAAGCAGATATTTTATTTTTACCACACATACCATTAAAATTGGTAAACGTCAATCACGCACATACAAATACGCATTAACTGTCGTTGACGTTGCAAGTAGATATAAAGAAGCGGAACCATTATCAACAAAGACAGCGTCTGAAGTTGCATCTGTGTTTGAACGAATTTATCAGCGAGGACCTTTGCGATGGCCACAGTTATTACAGGTTGATCCTGGCAAAGAATTTCTTGGTGCAGTATTATCGTTGATGAAGAAACATAACGTTAAAATCAGACGAGGACATACTGAAATTCATCGTGATCAGGCAATTGTTGAACCATTTAATCGAACACTTGCTGAGCGGTTATTTGGATACCAATACGCAAGGGAAATATCTACTAACTTTAAGTCGGGTGAGAGATCTCGTGAATGGGTTACAAGGTTACCAAGTGTGATAGCTGCGTTAAATAACGAAATTACTCGTGCAACTTCCATGAAACCTTCTAATGCGATTACAAAAAAAAAATATATACCCCGTAGCGATGACAGACAACAACCTCAACCAGTATTAGGTAATGTAACTGTAAGATATTTATATGAACCTGGTGAACTTGAAGGTGGTAAAAAAAGAGCAACCGATCCTATCTGGAGCGTGAATACACATGCAAATTCTAGTGTGGTTAGATCCACTGGTAGAACTCCAATCTACAGACTGGATTCGACAGCCCCTCAACGTGAATTTGTACGTGAACAATTACAAGTAATTCCTAAAGACACACAATTACCACCACATACAATTACATAACCAGAACCTCTACGTCGATTACATTCAAGACAGCTCAGCATCACATTATCACGTGTATGACCAAGATCACTATTAATTCTGTCTACGGTAAATTGTCTTGGATTATTATTCGAATATTGCCATAACATATTACAGTTACAGCTTGCACAATGATTATTTTGTCGTTGTTTTAGTGTTATAATAAATTCAGTATCAATATCAAAGTCACGCTTATTTTCTTTTGTCACATTGCTTATAACCAGATAGTTTTTTTCTTATTACGTCATTATTAACAGTCTGATTATAATGTTCTGTAAAATTCATAATAACCCTATGTAGTTGAGATATTCTTCTGACCCTAGAAACTGCGAGATAGACTAAACTTGACCATTCGATCCGATCATCTATAATCCAGATATTTGTATCAGAAATAGTTAACCCCTGTGATGAGTGAATAGTTATAGCGTATCCTAACGTCCACGGTGATTTATTCATACTCAGCGCATTCTCAACATTATTAATATCGACTAAAATAATATCGTTCAAGACAAGATTCTGTATTCCACCACCAGGAATTTCAGCATCAATATTCTGTCGTCGAGTATCTGCTGGGCGATAACATAATGGTACAGGTAGATCTGAAAACTTTTCTTTATGTAACAAAAATAATTTATCCTGTAGTTCATCACGAACTATCTTTCTACTTGCAACTATTAAATCAGCGGGATTCCATAAATTTAGAAAATCATTCATAGAAGTCTCTGGAATTACTCCTCGCATTATTTCACATTGTACTCTGTCTGGTTGTAGTCTGATTAACCTTTTAAATTCTTTCAGCGGTTCGTCAATAGCTCTATGGTCATGATTTATTTCTTCATAATAATCTACGTTATTCTTCAGCTATTCATGTGGAGACTGACCAATAAAGGGCGGTGGTTGACCATGATCACCACACATTATTACAGCAGTATTCTTTAATAACAACCATTCAAGAAATGTTTTTAATATTTCTAAAGACACCGTGTCTACCTCGTCCCATATAATATATTTAGGTATATATTTCTCACCTATTCGTTCGGGAGTCCATGTGTCCCCACACCATCTAAAGAAACTATGATATGTACATGATTTTACTCCTCGCTCTTTTATTTCTCTGGCTAATGTATGTGTCGGTGTCAAAACAATTATATCTGAATTATTATTCATGAATAATTTAATCACACTCGTTGTTTTACCTGAACCACCGCATCCGTTAAGATAAACAGTCTTATGTCTAGCCACAGGATCATATACAGATGGTGCTGATGACTTTGATATTTGATTATTATTTTTGTAATATATTTCCTTAATTTCAACGTCGGCGGATTCAGAATAACTAAGTATATTTTCTTGTTTTATTCTCCATGATCCCCATTCACCATTACCAAGTAGCGGTTTTAACAAATCTGTATATTTTTTATTTATACGAAACGAATCCGTTGCTACCCTGACATTATCACGAGAAAATCTATTTATCATAGACAATAGATTTATAGAAACATATGCCAACATAGATGATCTTAAATGAGTAAACTGTGGTGAGTCACCATCAAGATAACTCACAATTGTACCTAGTTTGGTTCCGTCTGACAAATAAGCATTACTCCGATTTATAAATGTGTTTTTTTCCGTTGTATCAGCTATTATAAAATCGAGTTCAGCATCGTCCATAATCAATCTTGTACAGTGTCTTTTATGATCATATGCTCCTCCTTGAGTGAATTTACCAATTATCTTTCTACCAAGATCTTTTGCAAGTTTCTCATCATGCTCATCTCTGCATTTACGTATATCATTAGTAATTTTAATAATGTCATCTTCGTTGAGATTAGGAAATTCTTTCCTGGCATCATCAATATTAAATCTATTTGGTTCTGGTAACCAAACTTGCTTTTGTAACCGATACGATATAATTGCTTCACTCACCTTCAATAATGTTAAAATTCCAACATCAAGCATATATCGCAATAGTACTATTGGAACCCAACATTTTTCTGAAAAATGTCTTCCAAACCAAGCATAAGTAATTGGATGGAGATTTTCTGCAAACTCGAATGATTCTACATGAGCAAATCCGGTTAAGTCAAAATCTGGTAAGTGTCCGTTTATCGCAACCCTGGTCATCTCGTGTGATGGATGTCCGAACCTCTTAAAGTATTCAGAACATTCTCCGTATCCAAGAAAACTTCCAGGATAACATGCTACCATATCAACAGATATAATGTCATTATACTTATATTTAGTATTCCATAATCCTCCGTGTCCATATTCTACGCAGCTTTTATGGATATCTTCAAGAAATTTCGATCGTGTTGGTTTCCATAAATTTTTCTCCTGAGCGAAATGAGCTGCTACAGATGGAACTGTAAAACAATTATTTAATAATTGTCTAACTTTGACATCGTCAGAAGTATATTTCAGCGCAAGATGTTCCATTTCTACATTAAGAGATTCTGTACGGTAAATATCACCATTAGGCCGTACAAACTGATCGTAATAATCATATTCTGAACTTTGAAATAACCAAACGGATACAGGGTCATTTTTACTGATATTTTTGATAAAATCAAATATATATGACCATCATAAAATTTAACCGTTCTGTCTTGTGGAAATATTGTTACAGCTGAGGTCCACGCATGCGAATTATGATCAATAATATCTATCGGAGCTCCTCTTGATTCATATTTTGATTTATATAAAATCTCTCCTGTTAACGTCTTCACTGTTATTGGGAATCTTAATTTCTTTTCTAGATCAGGAACATCTTTAATAGATGCTCCAGTATCTTTAACTGATTCTGCCCACGTATTTATTTTTTTACGTCTTAAATCTGTTAAACCATTACCACGTATCTCGTTTATGAAATGTTCTGTAACTCGTTCAGCTACACAGTTTATTCTTGACTCTGACAGTTTCATCGGCTTAAGATCCCGGACGTCAGGTTTATTATTCAACGGATATATTGCATATACAACTGCAGTCACAGGGTACCCCCGTTCATAATATGGCTTATCAATACCAGTCAGTATTCCGGGTTTAGATTTATTATTCAAGAGAACAATATTATTTCCTGACTGTATGCGGACTGGATCGCGCTTGTCACGAATAATCCAAGTATCTTCTTCTGTATTTACAATAAATTTTATTAAAACAAAATATTTTTGATCATCAAGGTGATTAATAATTACTTTTCCTCGTTTGTCATTCATCATATTAGTAACATTTCCGACTCTGAATGTTGACCATACATGAGCAGCACCATCATTACGAAATTCATTCTTTGCTTCACGGATACGTTCGGTTATATCCTCATTTGTTAATGCCAGATCTTGCATCAAAGTACTAAATTTATATTCTGGTAGTCTGTCAAGGTCAAATCTGAGTCCCGCTGAGACTGCGGAAGGTTAAATCATGGATAATTCGTTCATATAATTAAGACAAATATTTAAATTAAAATATTTGTATATATATAATGCTTGAAACAAAACACAAATGTGCTTGGCTCAAAATTGGACATACTTCTCCTTGTAATAAATCGTGCGTGAATGAATACTGCGGAAATCATGCGCAAAGTATCAAAAATGGAAGTACAGGACCAATACCGTGTGTGTAATGCGGTATTGGAGTAAGAGGAAAAACTCAGCTGTGTTTGAAATGCGGCGGAAAAAAATACAGGGAGTTAAAACGATATTATGACAAAAAAAATAATACATTGTCAGGTAAATCTCCTATAAAAACCGTAGAAGATTATCTGACCAGATTTCAAAACAATGATTTAAACAAATAATATTATTATATAAAATGACTCAGACAAATCAGACTTATGATGAAATGATCGACAATGATATTATAAGAAAATTAAAAATTGAGTATTATGAGAAACACGAATTTGTTAAACATCCAACCATTAAAAATTATGAAGCGTCTCGAGCTGGTGTAATCAGACACTTTAGATTGAAAACTCCGGTTGGTAATCTTAATAATAAAGGTTATTTTACATTTAATACCGGTAGAAATAAACATTATTACTCACATAAATTCATATTCGAATGTTATTTTGGAGTCGTTAAAAATGGACTAGTAGTTGATCGAGATCTCAAAATTAATCGTTTATCTAACCTGCAAGCTATTACACCTAGTCAGAATTCTGCACGTGGAAATACTGGAAAATATCCCAAGATCCCGAGGTCGGTTAAATCCATGAATATACAGACAGGTGTAAAAATAACTTTCCCATCAATGAATGCGGCTGCAAAATATTTTAGTATACATCCACAATCGGTACAATATGTTGCAGATAATATTACTAGATCTGCATTTTCAATAAAATATGATCAGCTGATTATATTTGAATATATCTAACTCTGTCTTCCTAACAAATAAATATTTTTTTTTATATTGTATATAGTTCGACTCTATATTTTGCCATGGGTACCTTCAACGTCGCTGCTCTCAGTGTCACTTTCATTTTTGACAGGATTAAATAATATAATCTTTCTTAATTGCATTACACGATTGTCCACAATCTTCTTTTTCTCGTATTCACGAAATAGTTCGGATCTAATATGTTCGATCGAACGTGCAAGAGGCGCAAATAGCTTTACCTGTTTTTCATTTACCATTGCCAAGGATTCTAACATAGACTGATAGATTAATTTTACGAATTTATAATTGGATGGTAATGTGTATTTATTTTCAAATTTTCTTTGTTTTAATATTTCATAATCGCATAATATTTTTTCAGGATCGAGATTATCAGAGAGATTTATTCCCGTATGTTTTAATTTTTTAATAGCAGAAATAATATCATTAATGTTTTCTTGGTTCAGTATATATATAAATATTTCTTTAAAATAAAAAATATTTACAAAACATATAATCACAACAAAACCCCATATGAACTTCTAGCTTGCCATATGACATGCTAGCAAGTTCAGGGGCATTTGAATTAATCCCCATGTGACCCCCTAGGTTGTTATATAGCATCCTAGCAGGATCAGAGAAAATTCGAAAGACGAAACAGACAGACACAATTTATCCCCATGTGAGCTCCTAAGTTGTCAAACAACATCCTAGAAAGCTCAGGGGATATTCGAAATTGGACGAAACACATTTATACAGACTCAACCCCATGTGATCCCCTAAGTTGCCATATGACATCCTAGCAGGATCAGAGGTTACATATAACTTATCCTAATGACATATGATTGTATGAACATGAATATATACAAATGGTGATGATTTTGATTTTTGCAGACGGCACAAACATAAACTTATCCTAATGACATATGATTGTATGAACATGAATATATACAAATGGTGATGATTTTGATTTTTGCAGACAGTACAAACATAAACTTAACAGCAAACTTAACAATAAACTTAACAATAAACTTAACTATAGACGGAATACAAGGGGGGGGAGGTTATCTACGTCCAACAGATTTTCTACAACTCTCCCCCCATATAAAACCCCGGGGAGTGCAAAATTACACCCACCACGTGGTTACATGGTGGGAAAGTTGTATTATTTTTCTGTTGGGTTTCGTAGCCCAATTATAAAAAGCATCCGTTGCCAAATGCAAGATAAAATATCTTTAGCATTTTTGGAGACTCGAACACACGAGAGTCTGCACAACTTCGATCTACGTCTAAACGCCTTACCACTTCGGCCCTCGCTCTCTTATCAATAATACAGTTAAATTTAAGTATATATAAAATATTTGCGCTGTC
Source organism: Megalonaias nervosa (assembly GCA_016617855.1). NCBI lineage: Eukaryota > Metazoa > Mollusca > Bivalvia > Unionida > Unionidae > Megalonaias > Megalonaias nervosa. The sequence goes on from JAECUM010020989.1 coordinate 104,734, forward strand.
TCACAGAACTTGTATTACTAATAGAATGTAGAACTGTACTTCAATTTTTCAAAATTCATAAAATAATTGCACGTATGAGTTATAGTTCGTTAAGGTCAAAATACATGCAGTCTGAAGATGAATAACTACTACGTCAGCCAACCCCACACAAAATCGATAAAGTACATCCTGTTCCCAGTACGGCCTTATATACATATATTTTTCGTTTTAAGGTTTTAAAATTGCTATCAGAATACAACACCGTTCACATTATAGGGCAGGAATATATCAAACAGGTTGGTTTTTAACAAGCCTGTAAGGATTAACGGACAGACGGACTAATACGCTTTGTTCGATACACGTATATACAACTGGGTTTGTACAGGTAACGACGTAGTAGTAAGGGAAATAATCGTTTAATTTACTTCGCAGAGAGAGATAGCAGAGTTATCTCGCTTTATTATATATACAATTGCTTTAATCATAGGAATTGATTATTATTAATTTTGATTAGTAATTTACCCATCAGATAAAGAAATTTCTGACTATTTCATGAATTAGAGTACCTATTTACCGATCAGATAAAGAAATTTCTGACTATTTTATGAATTAGAGTACCTATTTACCCATCAGATAAAGAAATTTCTAACTATTTCATATATTTACTCATCAGATTATTAAAAATCAGTAAACAAAATATATTATTTCAGAATCAGATTATTTTTTTCCCCCTGATTATTTACTAGGACGTTCTACGAGCGTATATACAAATTAATATTAAGAGACTCTTCTCGTAGATCCATAATGTTTCCTGTCTGGTCAGTAAGTTTGAAATTTATTCTTGACAATAATGGATTATGTACACGTAGATAAACTGGATTAATTGGCTCAGATATAATTAACCACCCGGGCGGTACTTGGGGGCTAAATGCATATAGTATATACCCCTGTTGGGCCTGGTTAGATTTTGAAAGATCTACTTGATAGCTGTCATCAATTACGTCACATACTAGATTGACCGCGATCGTAGATGTTATATTAACAATACCAGGTGAGATATGGCGACCTCCACCATGTGGATCATTATTATATTTAAGAATAGTTGGTGTAGGTTTTAATTTTTCCATGAATCACATATTCTTTTAAAGTGTTCATCAATAAGATCATTAACTGACTTCTTTAGCTCTTCAGAGTTAAATCCCGGAATTACAAATGTTGGTAGCTGTTCTTCTATGATTCCATAATATTTAAGAAACACTGTTTTAAATAAACGTTTATAGCTTACACGCTGAATGGGATCATCTTCATTAACTATATAAGTACTAAGAAATCTATCTGCCGGTACGTTTAATGTTTTTTTCTCTGTCAACGATAGCCTTATTTACATATTCTAAGTCTGATGCAACCTGATTCAAATGTTGTATTGTTTCAATTATTTGATTTTTTAAGTCATCGTTGTAGGAAGCGCTGATGCTGGAAAATTAATTTCTTAGATCATTAAGTACACGTCCATGTTCAGATTTAATTGGTCTTGATTTTGAGTTAATTTCTTCAACATTAATTGTTGCTATTCTTCTTGTACCTTTACCCCGAACAAAATCTATAAAATGATTATACTGTGCATAACCACGATAAGCATCCGGAATCTCTATAAACCGATAAGGTTTTCGATATTCTGGAAGTTTTATAAATTTTTCAACATCTATGACGAAATCTGATCGTTGTGGTTCTGGTGGTCCTTGATAAACCGGTGGACCTTGAGGCCATCCTAATACTGATCTAATCGAACTTTGATAAATATCTACGGAATAATCAGGGGAATTTATTTCAATAACCGCAGATAGTGTTGGTTCGTGAACAGTAATTGCTATTTTTGATTCTTTTCCTGTAATAGATTTAATTCTGCGTTGGAACTCATCATTAATCTGCTCTATTTGATAAGTGCCCGTTGGAATAGCAACTACTTGCCAATCAGGAGTTCCATCAAGCTTATTCTTATTAGCAAATACTAATGAAGTATTTGGCTGTAGTCCACCAAATGGTTTTGATCTAATATTTGGCCAGCTACAATAAACTCGCAATTGAGCTAATGCTATTTCTTTTGCGGGAGTTGCGGTTGGAAAATTGACACTAAATTCCGGATTGGTCGAACTTAATGATATCATAGTGGTTTTTGACGAAGTCGTATTAGTGACGATCTGCTGAAGTAACTCCCTGTCTGTCATTATTATTATCATTATTATTTAATTCGTTAAAATCATTAGCGATCACCTTAAAAGCGTCATCATAGGTTTTCATCATCATCGCGAATTCAGTATCGGATATTTCACCATCACTAACACACGAAGAAATGTACAAAGATAGTTTAGAGCATGCCTCTGCCACTGTATGTAATTTAATCAGATAATCGTGCAATTTAGCATTTGTACAGGTATCTATCTTTTTGGCTATAATACCGAGACACCAGCAATAGTCGTTGATGCTGAAACAATGATGTTTATAACAGTAGGTGCTGTCATCGTCAATGTTGATAATAATAATCCTGTTCCAGCAATAACAGCAGAAACCGAGTAAACAACTACATCAATAACAACTATACGCCTTTTGTATTTTTTTATTTTCGTGTTATAATAATCAATAAAATTATTTAGTTTAGTCAGACGCTCACATACCTGATTGCATCTGTAACGTTGAACGTCGATGCGAGACTGAGGTTGATCCATTATTGTTATATTAACTGACTAATTGTGGTGTTTCAGCTACAAATCCCAAACACCACCAGTAAGACGTTGCGGTTATTGTTTGATCATCTGCTTCCAGTAAAAATATTTCTTCAGCATCTTTATTTAACACTATAGATACAACTCCAGAGAAAGCATCTGTTGAATGGCGCCACGAAAATGTTGTAGTATAAATTTTAAACTTTGCAGAGCTAAAGATAGACAGTCAATAAACACCAGTAACCTCTGCGGTATATTTGATAGTGTTATTTTGCTGTGACCATGTTGTTAATCCTGATGCTACTGTGTACACGATATTTTTAATTTGTCTGTGTGGAATTTTAATCAGATTAGTTTTTTGAACAATATTAGGTATTTCACTGACAATATCATTGAGTTTCATGTTAACGTCGGAGAGTTTTATGTCAACGGTTGGTTGTTCCCCAAAAAAATCTTTAATGGTTTTGTTTATATTTCTACGAAAATTTAAGAACGTTTCTACATGTCTGGAAAAAGTATTATTTAGTGTAGTCATTTCGTCAATGATTTTTTTTTTAGGAATTTCCTTATCGTCTACATATTTCTTCGTCACAGCATCAAAATCTAATTCCGGTGTTCTAAGATTGTTAATGCCATTATTATTCATATTAAGAAATGCACGCATTATACCGCCGTTGGCCAATACGTACTTAGATTCTTGATGTCGACATATTTCTTTGTTGCGGCGTCTGTATCTGTGACTGGGTTTCCAAGGTCTATAATTTTATTTTGATTCATAATAATGGTACCCGTGAACGAATCACCAGCTTTCTTAATATAATCGCTGACTGACGTACCGGACTCTTGCATTTTACCCTGATCAGTAAAAGTAACTATATTATTAACAACAGCATTAGGAACTCGTATAAGTACATCTGGTAGTTGTATATTACTAGTTTTTAATCGTCCTTGTTTATCCTGAAAAACAACTACTTCATTTTGATCAACACTGGCTATGTTTAATAAATCATCAATCTCATTTCTGAGCTGATCGAGAGTTGCGTATTTAGATAAATCAGCTTGCTGCTGAGCTTTACCACGAGAAGATCTTCCGTAAATGTCCACCATTATATTTACTAATGTCTGTTTAAATGTGACAACGTAGTATATTCAAGCACAACTTTGGGAGGTGGTTTTGTTGATTTTGATACAGCATCAAGTACGTTAAGTACTTCACGACCACATATTGGTGGATCAGTTAATGTTTGTGTTGGTAACGTTGAATACCATATTGGAGTACTTTGATAGCCGCTAATATACTTTAAGACTTCTTTTGGTGGAGCTAGTCCATATGAATCAAAATAAATAATTCCACGTGGATCAATTGCATATCCAACCCAATGTGCGCCTGGGCCAGAGTTTTCATCGAGATTAATAATACCGGTTTCAATATTGTTTGGTTGTTTTGGTAATTGATCACGCATAAAAACTCCCCTAAAATGTTTTTATTTTTAATTTTTTAGCAGCATCTAGTAAATCAAAATTGGACATAGGAGATATCAGTAAACTGTCCCTGGTAATCTTAGGCCTTTTCCGTACCATGAATGTGGAGTCCCTGGTAATCTTAGACCCCGACCGTATGCTGGGCCTGATAATCTTAGACGGCCCGGCTGTGGTACGTTTGGTGCTCTTAGACGTCTTCCGTGTTGTTTTTGTCGTGATTTTTTTTTTGAGCTTTCTGCGTGTATGATTCCCTTCCGGTTGCTTTCTTTAATGCCATTCCAGCAGCGGTTCCAACGGCGCCTAATGCAGCTGCTTTTGCAACAGCTGGGGCTGCAGCGGCTATTAATGCTGGTATAGCAGCAAGAAGTGGAAATATACCACCCGTCTTAATGATATCTTTAATGGCACCCGCAGAAAGATTAAGTTTTATACCTTTATTTGATTTTTTGGCTTCATTGAAATGCCTGAGCTGACGTTCTGTAAGAGATAATTTATTTGAGCCACTCATCTGCTTTTTTTTAGCGATATTTTTAATCCACAGTCATTTTTTGATGCTGATTGTATCCTTTTAATCTGACCAGAAGTCAGACTAACACTAACGTGATTATACGACATTATAATATTCATAAACTATCTAATTACATATTTTCTACTGGAGCGTCAACGACTCTCATTCGTCCACCAACACCTTCAAGTAACATCGATTTATCGCTGAGTATAACAGCAATTGCTCTGTAATTGTCAATACCTTCTACTACTGGTGGTCCTACTGCTCCTACTGGCTTCAGCACGCGAGCTCGAAAATGTATATCAACTACTGACTGTCTGGTTAAATCTAAATGTTCGAGCGAAAAGTAATAAATTGGATATAAGGTTGTAAAATCCAATTGTGATATTTGTAAACCAGTATCAATATTTTGATCACGTCCCATGAACGTCATCAGACGATGATATGCACGTGCTACATGATTTTGATCAAAATTCAATAAAATATCTTCAGATGGTTCTTGATGCCCATTTATCCTTAACGAAACCTCGGAAACACCAAGATTATCAAATATCATAATACTACGTAGTTGATTATTTACTCGTGCATTATTCTGTAATGCAATAAAAATATGCCGTGGTGCAGAAACACCTTGTTGTGATGCTATCTGCCATGTAAATAAACCATCAATATTACTCTGGATAGCATCTGTGGTTATTGACAACCATGATAATGCTGTTTTACCACCTTGATTCATAAAAGCAAGTAACTGATCTTCTTCAGATATTGATGGAGTCATCACCGGCATCCATAATGAAAATTTGGTTAATACTACTTTACTATGAAGTGCAACAGTTGCAGCAGGATCAGCACCAGCGGGGTGCCATATTGCATCATCGTCTGTAGCCTTTCGTACGAGTACAACAGTATGTTTAGCTCCGAAAATAACTTTTCTGACATTTCTGCAAAATCCAAATATGTGTGAAAGTGGAATTGCACATGAAAATCTCCTATTACCTTTCAACATTGATCGACGTGTTGCAAATTCTAAATTAAAATCGGAATTAACACTTTGCAATAACGCAAATGCATCAGCAGGCCGTGGTATCATTCCCGCTGGTTGTGGATCGGATGCAGTAGCACGCGGTGTTTGTACTAATTTATGCTGTCTGTATTCAGGATGGTCAGTTGTATCCTTTGCAAACATCATTGATGGACCAGCTGATCTTGAATAATCGTCGCTGTATCTTGCTAAACTCAATATTGTTGTAGCAACATCAAAGTCTTTCTGAATTGATTCAATATTTTTACCATCAATCATATAAGTGGCGCTGTCAAATAACGCCATAATACCATTATTAACAAAACTAAATATGTCATTGGCTCAATATGCAGTATTATCCATTTTTAAAATTTCACCTTCAACCTCAATAAACGCCTCAGCGGGTAAGAAATACCTACTTGTATCCTGAACCTGTAGTTCAATTCGTCCACGCTGATCTGGAATTCGAGCGTCATAAGAATAATATTGATAATCACGCACAGACTCATCTTTGAGTACTGGTACGTCCATGTCAAGTGCTGGATCAGATATGCGCTTGAACATCTTTATTATAATTATTATCGTCTAAAACGAAGACCACTTCCTGCTATCAGACTAGCGGTTATATTTTTTTCTTTTTCTGACATTGGTACATCAGCCAACTCTGCTAGTTTTTGATTGGCAACTTGATTTATTATTTTACTGACATTTGCAGGCATTACTTCAGTACTAGGTAATTTTAATGGTGGTTGAGGTTTTCGTCGTATTAATCGTGCTAGTCTATCTTTGATCGCTGGAAATGCTTTTCCAGCGAGATTACCCATAGCACCAATACCTTTTTCACGAACAACATCAATAGCTTTCATTCCCAGTTGCTTTGCGATCGGTATTGCGTTTGGGGCTAACCTTCTAAATAGACCTTGAACAACATCACCTAGTCCATCTCCGTAGGTTGTTTTGTATACTGGTAATTGTGAATTTATTACCCTGACCATGGTTGGTCCACGTTGAGTACTATGTACGATCATTTTATTATAGTAATTGTATTTAATTACGTACTTAGTCGCTGTAGTAGTCATCGGCAATTTCGTTAATAAGAGACTGATAAACATCAACGTCCATGATACCGCCTCTAAATAACCGTCTGCAAATATCGGCCGCTTCATTAATTATTTCTGGAGAATTATTACCAGCTCGTTTTCCTCCAACGAGTATTTCGAGCCGATCAACATCAGCAAGGACATTATTAGGGCATAGAGTAAGATCACCTCCCTGATTAGTAAATCCACTTCCAGTTGCGCCAGGATCTTGATATTCTTCTTTCTCCCTTTCCTTTTTGCTTGGTTTCTGTTGTTTTGAAGATTGTATATCTCCCAATAATATATCTTCTTTAACATATCCGACTTGTCTTACAAAAGCATTAAAATCATCCTTATATTTATCGGTGATTTTAGATATACCACGAGATTGTCGAAATATAAAAGGAACCCAATTTTTTTCAGGAACACTAGCGGTGTCTGGATCTAATAATCCACGTTGCCAATATCCTGTTGCAGCGACCGCAACATCGTTTTCTTTAAGTAGTTTACGACCATATTCGGTTAATTGGGCTGGTTTTAGTTTTGGTCTTGGTTTTGACTTTGGCGTAACAATATCTATTACGTCACCGACCTCCTCACGAACTTTGTCAATACCCTCAAGTACTTGTTGTACTTCTTGTAATTGTGGTTGAGCGGCAGCTATTTCAGCTGGAAGTTCTCGTAGAATTTTTTTTGTTTTCTTAGTTCTTTCTGCTATTTTTCCAGTTGCCTCTGCAATTTTCTCAGATACTGGAAGAAGAGGTTTAGTTGTCTCTGTAATAGGTTTAAATAATTGCTTTGTATCCTCTTCAAATTCAAAATGAGATTACTGACGTTCTTGTAATTGTCGTTTGACAGCATCACGGATAGGTAAATATTTTCTAATTGCTTCTAGTCGCTCTCGAGCTAATCTAGCAGAGTGAGGTTCGCCTATAACGACCATTATTAATAATATTTATACTGGCTGTTTAATTTATAGCAGCAGGCAGGGTGACCGACAAAAATTGAGTGACCCGGCGAGTAAACTAAACGCACTATAAAAATAAAAACAAAAAGTCAAAAATAAAATAACAAAAATGAGCTAACATTATCCGTTTTGGTAATAATAAAAGTTAGGAGGTTCGGTTTAGCGTTATTGACCTTATTTTTCAGCCCCTGTAGGAACCTTATGTTTTAAACAAATGACGATTCAGACAGATGTCTGTTCGACCTGCCTGCTGCTGTACCCCATAAAGAAACGTTCAGAAAGAATGTTGCCAAAAAGAAAACTGTGTGGGGTGCCAATAACGGTCACAAGAAAGACATAATCATGCAAAGGACCCTCAAAGGAACCACAGGCAATGAAGGGGCCTTAATGAATGGTAACCGCTTATGATGATACTTGTTATTTTTGATATTTTGTATAGTATATTTTTATTGCAGTATATATTTTTATTGTAGACTTAAAGTATTTTAGTAGTAAAAATATATTGACGGGTCCTGGATCAGAGATATTCATAGGTACGCAAATATTTCTTTTACTAGGGAGCTGGAGCTCTGGTCTATACTCAGATATAAAAAAATATTTTATCACCCAAAAAGTTAATCCAGCAGGTCCTGGTTCCGAATCCGCTTTTGGTTTAAGATCCGCCTCTTACTTTACTACTTGCGTTATTTGTGGTTCAGCTAGAAGGTCCTATTTGAAGATGCTTGACCCAATTCATCATCAGGGAATACGACTCACTTTAGGAGCATTTAAGTCATCCCCGTGTGAAAACCTTCTCGTTGAAGCGAACGAACCACCTTTATCATATCGTAGAAAAATGCTTTCCGCACAGTATGCTCTCAAATTAAGACCAGACCGTCCGAACCCTGATTTTTCGGCTGTATTTCAACCCAAATACAAACCCTTATACGAAAAGAAACCAAACACCACACCTTCCATTGGTATTAAACTATCACCCAGCCTTGACAGTACCAAGACTGATCTTTAAAAACTTCAGAAGACAACCATCTCCGAAACACCTCCCTGGCTACTCAAACAACCAAAGGTACTTCTTGCGTTACACGATGGAAAAAACTCGGAGACACACCCTTCCATCTTCCACAACTCTTATCACGAACTCCTCACCCAATTTGAATATTACGCAAGAATTTATACTGATGGATCAAGAAGATGAGGAAAAGGCTGCTGCAGCCTTCGTTATTGGAAAACACACAACAAAAGTTCGCTTGCCAAATGGTACTTCATTTCTTTCAGCCGAAATCAGAGCAATAGACCTGGCTTTGCAATATATTGAAAACAAAAAAGTGATTTAAACAGCATCATCTTCTCCGACTCACTATCAGTACTTCAGTCACTACATCATAGAAAACGGGAGAACCCATTATTAGCCAATATTCTCATGAACCATACTAAGCTGAGTACCTCCCACAATATGGTATACTGCTGGTTACCCAGCCATATTGGCATCAAAGGTAATGAAAAAGCAGACCGCGCTGCAAAAATGGCCCTATCACTAGAACCATCTGATTTTAAAATACCGTATACTGATTTTAAACCTAGTATCATAGCATCTTTACGTCAGAAATGGCAGGCATCATGGAATGATGCCGTGAATAACAAACTTCATGCCATCAAGCCATCCCTAGGAGAATGGACTCCTTCTTACAGAGCCGTCCGTAGGGAGGAGGTGGTCATTACAAGAATTCGAATTGGTCATACTTATTTAACCCACTCCCACATACTTAAAGGAGAAAACCCACCAAAGTGCACATCTTGCAATGAACCATTCACTGTTAGGCACTTTATGTTGGAGTGTTTCGATCTCCAACCGACGCGTGCTCAGTATTGCAATTTGCATGACATTAGGGAGCTCTTTGATACAGTGAGCGTGTCTTGTATTATCAAAAGAAAGTAAACATTTTTATTATAAGCTAGAGCTTTTATGCTATCATCTTGAGCAGTTTTATGTGCTATATATACGGTCCCTAAATTTTAATTACCTTTCATCTGTCTTCATTATCATACACCATTTACATTCCCGTTGATCGGGAAGCTTTATTTGTTTATCACCATTAAAATCTTATCGTTTTACTTTCAACAGTTTGGTTTCGTATCGCTGGTCGATACGAAACCTTTTACCACTTTTAAATAATCAAACATATAATCTTTTGTATGGCGCTAAATAGCCTAATAGTGCTGGTGCGTGGTAAAAATTCAATCAACCAACCAACCAACATTGACAAATCAGTCAAAATCAGTTGCAACTAACTACTCCAAAATAGTTTGAATGAAATTCCGATTTTGTGGACACTTTGCTTGAACAGCATAAATACAATTTAATCCAAAATACCCCTATCAGATTAGCACAGTCAGTATTTCTTCCGCTGATGGTTTGTTACACGGATCATTGAAGTTTATTAACGACTGAATGTTGCCCCTACACAAAGTAAGAAACGAAATGTTCTATCCATATGAGCAGGTAGTTTGGTTTGATTTTGGAAGCAAATAATCTATCGCAAGGACACATGGCGGCAACCGGGTTAGGCTGATCGTGTAGCAAAGGCAGGACCTTTAAAAGGCGAGTTCGACGCTCTACCAGCTAAACTACCGCAGTACCGCAATTTTCGGAAAGGAGACATTATTAGTAGGTGTCAAAATACGTATTAAAAAATACCAAAATACCCATTTGCTTCGCCCGGTGACGTCTACGTAAGAACATTTATTTATAAGAAAGTGACTATGCTTGGTATCACGCAGAAAAGGGGCCGTAGTATCGAGGACGTGTGAAATGGGCAGAAAATAATCGTGTGCTATTCCTCTGGGAGCAGTCTTGTTGGTGATTAGATACGCTAAAAGTATTCCGACTGTTTTTCAATTCCTTCCTCGTTGAACACTTCACTTGGACTGATGATTTGTTAAGGACGTTCAGATAGCTCCCTTATCACTGACTTGCGATCAAAGCTTCTGTGCATGATTACACTATTATGAGTAGACGATAGCACCGACCCTGAATTTAGGCTAAAGGAGACAGCATGCTTAAGCTTTTACAAGGCTTTGAGGCTGCACTGGTCCTAACATGCTAAATTACGACATGAAAAATGTAGAAAGAATGACACATAATCGTTTATTGGATAAGTGACAATAATACTGACTACAATGTAACGGTGGAGGATCTGCCTATGCATCAATTCTATCTGCAAGTCATCTTCACAAGAAATTTCGAATAAAGATTTTTCGATTAAGCGATTTACTACAGTGATGTGAGATTAGGGCACATCACATAATCATGAGCTCTCTGCACAGTTGCAGAATTGTTCCCTGCCTCCGATATTTTGACGTCGTTGTCACTTACCAATGTTACATCACACGTATATATTTGCAGTTAACGACATTCTGAGCAATTCCTTGCCTTCCGACCATTTACAAAGTCGACATAGTATGATTAACCACGAAAGTGACCTATTACAACAACTAGTGAAAGAAAACAAGATAGTCAAATTCGAATGGATTGCATCTACATTCCGGGAAATGAAAACATGGACTCAGAGGCATACAAACATGACGTAAACGAACCTACGCAGTGGCCCAGAAATTTACAGAATAATAAGGAAAAAATAGCTTAAAAAAGGAAAAACAGAATTATACGGGAAAATAAATAAGCAAGAAATAGTGGAACACGTCGGGAAAAGGCAGATGCCTAAGGCAGAAACATATTCAAATCCAAAATAGAGCTTCTCGAAGTTCACCGTGATTGGCCAGGTGTTTGACAAGTAAAAGTGAAGGAAACATTTTCACGGAAAAATCTATCACAAAATGTAAATCTCTTTACATATCACGCAAAAAAAATTGATATTCATCATGTTACATAGTTACCCGTCATGTCTACTGCCACGTTACCTGCAAAAAAATTCGCTGTTTGTTTATAAGCAATATTAATTTGAGGGAACTAATATCTTGAGGGAACGAAGATATTAATATGAGGAAAAAGAATATTATTTTCAAAGAACGAAATATTAACTTGGGAGAATGAAATTATGAGTAGGAGGGAAGAAAATAATTTAAGACATCCAATTATTAGTTTCAGGGCAGGAAGTAATAATTTAAGAGAATGAAATGTTAATTTGATGGAACTAATTATTATTCTA
>JAECUM010020990.1:0-19887 GCA_016617855.1 Megalonaias nervosa
GGCAACCTTGCCCTATTCAATATGGAATACAGGAGTGAGGTTATAATGGTGGGAAGGACAGCAAAAGTAATTAGCATGCTCAAATAATGTAAAAGGAATAAAGGCAAAAATTGACAACAAGAGGCTACATTTTTGTGAAGCCATCCTTTTATTTATTTACAAATTAAAACAGAAACTTGAACACTGAGCTTTAATTTACAAAGTCCGAATTTGGGAGGTTAATGTTGAAGCAACATAAATATTACCAAAATCTATGGTTTGAGCAAACTGACAGAATAAGACACAATAAATGATTTTCCTCTGACGAGTTATAGCTTAGGTGGATTCAACCAGTATCAATTAGGCTTTCGTTATCAGGTGGTGGTATTAAAATAAATCAGTGAGTTGCGAAAGGCTGAATTGCACATTTGGAGCAAAACAAATGCCACATTTGATCTGTTCTTTACAGGGCCTATTTCAAAGTTGATAACAGTATACATAACATTTAGCTTTCAAAATACACATAGATTCATCTGTTTTATCACTATACCATATATACTCGTTTATAAGTCTAGTCAAACTGCAAATAACAAAGATCCTGATCTGCTGTAGCACAATATGCCTGCAGATCAGGGTCAATGTGGTTCTACTTACTAATCCTAACAAACTACAAAGACCTTATCTGCCAACATATTATGCGACGGAATATCGGGGTCAGTGAAGTTAGCATGTGGGCTCATCTTACAAGCAAGTATATGCAGTAATTTTCATAAATATTCCAAAACATAACAGTTACAAACAGTTGTATAATCATCTTAGCTGATGCTAGTAGTAATGAAGATGGAGGTTTCTAGCACAAAAAATGACGTACCCTAAATTTACTGGGTTTTTACATTTATTTTGGCATTTCGAAACCTCTATGAGAGAAAATAAAATGCCCCACTAACCCACGCTAGCATATGGGTTTTTAACGTTTTGAAACCTTTATGGTGAAAAAATGGTTAAATAGTTTAGCCAAAAATTATATCCAAAATATCAAACTGAGTGTTTCGGTAACCTAACGCAAGTGTGCTTATTCCATCAATGCAATATCGTTTATCATCAAAATTTGTAAGTCCAAGTTTATTAACAACATCTGTTTTAACATCATGTAAGTATGATCGTATTGTTGTCATTGTAGCATGTTGGTTTTTCACTTGACCAAATAAGACTTCTTTAAAATTATCAAAAATGAAGTTATTTTTTACAACAGATTTTTTGACACCTTTAGCTTTTTTAATTTCTTTTTTTTTTCAATCCAGATTTTAATGAGTACATTTTACTTCTAAGTCCGATGTATTCGAAAACAATATCAAAGTTAAACTCGTCTTTAAATTTTCCAACAACTTTTTTATTAGTATTATCATTAAATCCAGTATCCGCCGGTACATCTGATAAATCAAATAAATTTCTATTATCATAAATTTCCTTGTATAAATCATCAACTCCACCTATTTCATAAACGAGCGAGTGTGTGTCCGTAAACAACAATTTTGCATCTGGACAGACTTTCTTTGTATAATTATAATGAAAATCATACATCAACCATTTTGAAATTTCTAACACCAATGCGCCAACATAAATCGGCTTGTCAAAAATCAAGTTTGTTTTGAATTTTTTAACAATATGTAAATTTTCGTTTATTCTTATTGAGCCATTAAATCTTTCTGATGCAACTAGTTTACTAAAACGTATTACATTGTTCACAAGCTCAATATCAACGTGTTTTCTAATATCTTCCATAGTTTTGCGAAAAACAGAGTTATTCATGAGTTTAAAGAAATCTTTTTCAAAGTCAGTTTTTGCAACTGTCCACATATCAGTGTTTTATTTGATATAATCTGCCATGAAACGCGACTGTTTAACTTTTAATACCCGATGAACTTTTTTCAATATTAGTCCAGCATCTAAGGCTTGCTTAAGGTTTTGATAATGACAAACATAATTGCGTTTATTAAGTAAATTTGGAACTAATTTTTTTAATTGAGCACGCTCGTCCTTGCCGTAATGATAACTGTTCTGCAGATAATAAATCATCTGTTATTATCATCTTTTCTGCGCAAAACGGATAATCATCATGATAATCATGCAACGAACTAGGATAATCTACATCAAGTTCAACGAAATAACTAAAATCAGAATCACAAAGATCTGTTTTTAAATTTTTAGTTTCATTTAGAAAATCTTCCGGGTCTACCCAACCAATACAACCTAAAGGCATTGACTGAGACATAGCCCAACCATAAAGATTATTTGGATTTAGGTAAATGATATAATTTGATGGTTCTTCTGAATCATAATTTTTCATATATTTGTTGTTCGAGCATGCATGTTTCTTCGTTATAACACTAATTCCGCCGTGAATACCGTTATCGATAAAATTAAACATATCAACATCCGCAATAAGTTCAACTTCAGCTTGTGTAATTTTAAATAACGAGTCCCAACTTAACCCGGGCGAAGAGAAATACCAACAAGGATCTAAACCATAATTTGTTGTACTGGTTTTTTCGAAAACTTTGAAACACATCATCGAGTAATAGCGTGTCCTGAATCAAATATAAGTCTAAATAGTCACCGAGAGTTTTACAATTAAATTTTTCCCAAACATTTAATGCGTGTTTATAATCAGCATCAGTAATATGTTCTAAAGTTAATGATGAATAAAATTTATCTTTATTTGGTAAAGATGTTTCTTTAAGCCTTTCAATACAATCTAAATATTCATACGGGAAAATACCTTTATTTTTCATCAAATCAACAGAAAATTCCCCAAATTTTTCGCCAAAATACTCTGTTAAGCTTGGGAATTCCTGACAGCCTTTTACAACAGCATCCAAGGAACTATTCATGAATTGCAAACTATCAATAAAACGAAGCTGCCCAATTGTCAATGACATAAATTTTTCAATATTATTTGGAATTCCACTAATTTTAAGTTTTTCACAAGCTCGTACAATATCAGGGTGACCTAACGCGGATATAATAAAATGGCCATCATAACGTTTGAAATTATGTGGAATACATGGGACAAAGCGCAGTGTGTTAAATCGTTTTTACATTCATCATGTGCTGCTCCATGAAATTTTCCATTTAACCTACAATGATCCACAACTTTATCATCATTTAATTTTTTCCCACAAATATGACAAGGGGCCCCGAGTGGCCGAGTGGTCTAAAGCGCTGATTGTTACGGATCACTGCCATCTCACCTCTGTCTGCGTGAGTTCGAGTCCAGGCTCGGCTAACGTGGGTACGTGAGAAAGCCTGCCAGTAGCTTCTCGTGGGTCGGTGGTTCTTCCCGGGTTTTCCAGGGTTCTTCCTCCACCATTAATACTGGCCGCCATGTATAGCCTATCTTGTGCTGAAAAATGGCGTTAAACCCTATAACAACAACAACAACAACAACAACAACAAATATGACATAACGTGGCTGCGGAAAACTCTTCACGTTGAGTTTCTGTTTTTGCTCGTGCGGGTTTACGTAGTTTTATTAAGATTTTTGCCGCTTCGCAGAACAATTGTTGTAACAACCAAACTGCAGCGTTAGGATCATCATTAGATCTTCTGCGATATAATCTAACAGGCTCGGATAAACTTGCATCAACTAAACATGTTATTTTATAAGCAACAGCAACTGGAATATGTTTTTGTATATGAGTTGTAGCTCGCGAACCAGCAAAACTTACTTGTTCCACAATTGGCTCTAAAATTGATTCAAAATCGTATGTTATCGTAAATGGAATGATGGATTTTTTGTTATGTTTCGTAAATTTTAAAATTTTGTCTTTTTCTGCCGGCATTGTTACCCGCTGAACATCATCGCAATATTTAAAATGTTCTTTTAACAACCTAGGTTCACTAAAACCTTGCAAACATTTGCAACAAAAGTATTTTTTTTTTTGTTTGTTTGCTGTATTGCTTGCCAATAAGTCCGTCAAAGTTTTTAATAAATGAATAATGATTTTTCCACAATAAAAGATTTAAAGTTTTTGTTTGATTGGTAAAATTATGTAACTTTGTTATTCGTTTTGGAAATACCTTATAAGTTTCTTCTTCCAGTCCAAATATATTAATTCCATTTGGCAATAAATCCAAATTATTTTTCTCAAACAGATCTATTTGTTTTAATGGGGTTGGGAACTTTATCTCAGTTAAATTAAATTTTGAAATGTGATCAACGTATTTTGAAACTCTGTTTGGATTTCTTTCCACTGGAAATAACCCCACTGATACACTCCATACTAAACACTTATTATCATTATTTTTAACATTAATACAGCAATGAGTTTCTCTTATTTTTAACAGTAACTCAACAAATGTCCCAACATGAAGGGGGTCGTAATTGTCTGAGTGAAACAATAATGTTAATTTTTTAATCAAAACCCAACCTGATCCAAAAGAAGTATACTCATCAATAAGATTATCAAATTCTTGATGTTTTTCATTGGAAATATTTTCAGTATCATCATCAACGAGGACAATAATTGGCTTTAATACTTTTAAATAAGGAGTAACAAACTTTTTAGCATCACCAGCGTGTTGGAATAAAACTTTTAATTCAATAACCAATTTTACGTTTCCTTGTTTTGCTAAAATATATTTTATTGCTTTTTGGATAATATTGCTAAGGATATCTTCGTCAACTGGTTCAGCTTTATACGTTTTGCTGAACCCGGCGAACGATGATTCAATTTCTTTAATATTTATCTCCTTTTTACTGGCCGCTTTCTTTTTTTCCTCCAATGCTTCTTCTATCAGACGTTGCTCTTTAATAAATTTTGCTTCATCGACAAGTTGTTTTAAACGTTCTAAATCAATGTTTTTTATCGGGTATTTTATTTTTATTCCAGTAAGTCCCTCATATTCTTTCATCAACGACGTGGCAGTCAAGTGACGTGTGTACTTCGTCCGATACATCTATATAATATCGCTTTAGACTAAATTTATATTCAGTTTGGAAATTTACTAATAGTTTTGATTAAAATTGAATTAAACTTTTATATAGAAATATATAATAATGCCATTTTTTATTGGCTAATATAATTGCACGTGGTTGTTTCAAGGTTCTACTGAAGTTTGTGGTAACAGATGTTACGATGAGAAATTCTGTGGACTGCATAAACAAGCTAAATCTGATGGTCCACAACCATGTATTTGTTGTGGGATCGGCATGAGAGGGAAACATCAAATTTGCAAGGATTGTGGAGGGTAAAAATTTAATTCGGCTTTATTTTACTTTAAAAATCGCACGCTAAAATATTACTACAGAAAAACATCGCCGCTGACCATTGATGAAGTTTTACAGAAAAAAAATAATTAATTATGAGCATATACTATAAATGCAAAGATGCCAATGGTTGTTGCTTGGTACAACAGAAAAATGTAATAATCGAATTAGTAAACGTGCATAATTATCAGAAGAAAATTGCGGGCAATTTTCCAATTGTTTCTGCAGAATTCATGAGAAAATGTCTAAAAATTCTAATTGCGGACCGCAACCATGCGTAAAATGTGGCAATGGTGTTTGCGGCAAAACACCGCTTTGTAAAGATTGTGGCGGAGCTAAATATCGCGCGCTGCTTTGTTATTACGCGAATAGATCTCCTAAATTTTCTCCAGCGAAGGATTCCCCTCCAACTGCTGTTGAGTATGCGAGCAAAATACTTTAAATATTTGTGTTAAAGTAAAATTATCTGTATATACTTTTTTTCCTCTTCCATTTATGGATTTTCTTGCCTCATGCAACGTATCTGCGATATAATATTTTAAATCGTCATTAAAAATTTCTTGTTCAATATGGCTATCAATATGAGGAATTGGTCGTTTTCTGCTATTAAATTTATTAAATTCTTTTCTTTCAATTTTGCATAATAAATTTTTGCCATTTTTAATTTTTAGTTCTAAATCATTAAATTCATCAATTCTAAACGATGTCATAGATCTATGCTTTCTTTTCTATAATCATAATTACGGATTAAGTTTTGAACTTCTTCAAGTAAATCCAAAACGTCGCCGTGGTAATCATAATCATCATCATCGTAAATCTTTTTAAGAATATCAATAATTATTTCTTCATCAACTTCTTGAGTTTCAATCGTTCTTTCATATTCCCTTCTAAGTTTTTCTACATACTTGTTTATACTTTTAAGGTTCCATTTATACAAATTTTCATGCCATCTAATATAATTTTGTGTTTTTGAATATTTGGTTACATAAATTATTTCTTCATGAAATAATTGCAAAAACGCAAATTTTTCATAATATTCTCTTATATATAAATAATCTTCTGGATCTTCTAAATGATTTAGGAGATATTGAAATTTAGCGAATTTTTTTGCGATTTCAGTGATGCGTATAATGTTAATCATTATACGGTTAGTTCTTGTTTAAATAGAAGATAATACAATAAAGTAATTTATTTTTTTTTACCGCACAAACAGATTTAAACTTAAAATTTCCCCGCGAGTGTCTAATAAATACCCAGATTGATCAGTAAGTTTGAAATTCAACCTTGTCAACATATTATTTGTTGTTTTAAGATAAACCGGATTAATTGGTTCTACAACAATCAAGCGCCTTGGCGGCACATTTGGCGTAAATGAATAAAGAATGTATCCTTGTTTTGCCGAAAAATTACTAATAATTTCCTCTGCATGATAACTGCCGTCGATACCATAGCATGTTAAATTAACCGCGATTGTACTTGTGATGTTTACGATGCCCGGGGAAATATGTCTGCCGCCACCGTACACATCATTGTTATGACGAAGAATTCCATCAGATCTCTGTTGATTTTCCACAGCTGCCTTTGACCATGATTCGTGAATTTTTGGAAAATTTTCCAGGATAAGCTTATTGACATTATTTTTTTCAGTGGTGTTGTCTAAATCTGGTATTATAAATGTTTTTAATTGTTCTTCTGTTATTTTATAAATTTCAAGAAAAGATTTTTTAAATCCACCACTTTTGCTTTCTTTTACAATTCGTATTACAAGATCATTGATGAGCCGCTTATGATAAATAACTTAATTTAAGTGTTTTATTGTGTCAATGGTTTCCTCAAGTACGTCTTCGTTGTAAAGTTGTGTTAGTGACGAAAATAAATTTGATAAATTTACTAATGTTATATAAATTTCATATGTAATTCGTTGGCCATATATTATAATGTATTGATTAGAAAATTTACCTGACATTGTTAAATATTCATTAGGAATATACAAACTTCTGTTATAAAGCGTATAATGTATTGAAACAAACCTATCTGATTTCACCCATGGAGAATATTTTAAATAAAACGGATGCGTTTTATATATTTTTTTTCCGCTGTTGTAAATGCGATTAGTGATGGTTAAGTAAATTCTTGGAATTTTTCATCTTCAGTAAATTTCTGGAAATTTTACCGGAGTGACGTCCGGCGAACCTAACATGGATCGGATCGAACTCGCATAAATATCAACGGAATATTCTGGAGAAAGTGTTTCAATCGCAGCGCTCAATGTTGGCTCGTGGACAGTAATAGCTATTTTTGATTCTTTTCCTGTAATTAATTTAATCCGCCGCTGAAATTCATCATTAATTTGTTCAATCTGATAACTGCCTGTTGGAATAGAAACAACGTTCTAGTCGGGAGAAAATTCTTGGAATTTTCCATCACCTGTGATTTTGCCTGTTTTGTTCTGATGAGCAAAAACAAGTGAATTGTTCGGATGAAGTCCATTAAACGCTTTCGAACGAATATTTGGCCAGCTATAATAAACTCTTAATTGCCCTAATGCGATTTTGTTGGCGGTTATTGCAGTGGGAAAATAAACGCTAAATTCCGGCGTATTTGAACTTATTGATATCATTGTTGTACTCGTAGATGTATTTGCTGCGATTTGGCGCAGAAAATTACTCGTAATTTTTTCTTCACTCATACAAAATTAACAAGTTAATTTTCCAATTGCAAAATTTCTAAGTACTCGTCGGGGGATATTTTTCCATCGCTAAGATAAGCTGATAATTTGCTCAACGCCGACGTCGCTTCGTGATGTTGTTGCAAAATCTCATGTAATTTATCCATTGTACATGCTGATATTTTTTTCGCGATAATACTTAGTACGCCGGTGATTGTTGTTGATGCAGATAACGCGATAGTTACAGCAATTGGCAACGCTGGCAACGCTTCCGTGGACAAAATTAAACCAGCACCTGCAACAGCCGCAGAAACGCTGTAAACGATCACGTCGATGATTTGTATGCGTTTACGATATTTTTTAATTTTTATTTCGCAATTAGTGATTGTGTTTTTGAATTTATTTTGCATTGATGTTACTTCATCATATCTGTATTTGCTTGCGAAATTACTAGTAATTTCGTTCATTATAATGTTACTTCATGAATCAATTCAACGACATAAATGAAATTATCTCCGGGTTTAAATATATCATCACTAAGAATATGTCCAAAATTGGTATTTATTATCAAATAAAGAGTTTTTGTTTCTTCATCAAACTTTGATGAAACTATATATCTATATAAACCTGATACTGGTGCAATAAAACCAAACCTGCTGCCGACAGTATAAGTCCCTGTTCCATGAATTATCACGCGTGGAAAAATTGTAGATTTCAATATAGCAAATTCATTCATGAATTTATCATCAATATATAATTTCGTGGCTGTGTCTGAATCTAATTCCGGCGATTTAACATTTATAATTTTATTTCCACCCATATCAATAATTCCAGTCATTGCGCCGCCGGATTTCGCCAAACGGGCATCAGTGTATCTCTTCGTAGCCGCGTCACCACCATCAGCCGGCCTTGGTAAATTTGTAATTCTGTTCGAGTTCATATTAAATTCTCCAGTCATTACATCTCCTGATAATTTCAAAAACGTTAAATCGGTATTACATTCAAGTATATGAAAAGAAGCGTCTGTATATCTTTTCGTAGCTGCGTCTAAGGGAAATTCTGTATCTTTGACGTTTGTAATTCTATTCCCACCCATGGAAAGTTCTCCAGTCATCATGTCACCGGATTTTAACAAACGCAGTGCTAAACCGCAGTCAATACTGGCTCGTTTTGAATCAGGAGCATTACTGTTTGGATTTATTTTTCCTTCTTTGTTGTACACGGCAATGTTGCCATCGCGAGCTTGTGAATTTTTAACAAAAATATCGCCAATTGAGATATTTCTCGCCATTAACTTTCCTTGTTCATTTTCAAATATAACTAATTCGCCAGGATCAACTTGTTTTAGATTTAACAAATCTGATATTTCATCGCGAACTTGACCTATTGTTAAACTAAGTAAATCTTCAGTGACAAAATCATTTTTGTCTTTGTATGTGTGTCCTCGCCCGTAAATATCAACCATGGTATAGAAATTAGCAAAATTGAGTTCAATTTTACATGAATTTTCGCATTGTATAATTGGAAACAACTTTATGCGGAGGAATATTAATATTTCTTGAAATATTATTAAGTACATTAATTGTTTCACGACCGCAGATTGGCGGATCAAGCCATGTTTGTGTTGGTAGAATTGAGTACCAGATTGCTGGCAATGGACAATTCACTTGTGAATTTTTTACATACGTGTAAAACTCCTCTGGCGGTGGTAATCCATTAGAATCAAAATAAATAATTCCACATGGATCAATCGCGTAAGCAACCCAGTGCGTCCAGGCCCAGAAGACGAATCAAGGTTAATAATTCCGGTTTCTAATTTCCACGGCCTCGTCGGTAACTGATCTCGCATAAAAACACCTCTAAAATTTTTTATTTTTAAATTTTTAGCCGCATTGAGTAAATCAAAATTTGATGTTAATGAGTTCCTGGTAGTCGCAATCCACGACATTTTTTTTCTAATTCTCCCGCCTGTCGCTTTTCTCAACGCCATTCCTGCCGCTGTTCCAACTGCGTCAAGCACGGCTGCCTTTGCAATTGCTGTAGCTGCTGCGGCAACTAATGCAGGCAAAGCCGCAAAAATTGGTAAAATTCCGCCAGAAATTGGTAAATTTCTTGAAAGTCCATTTATGAATTCGTAAAGTTCATTTGTGGATTTGTGAAATCCATTTATGGATTTCTTAACCGCTTCTTGTGAAAGTTTTAATCTAATTCCTTTGTTATTGTCTTTTGCAGCACTAAATTTTTGATTTTGATTATCTGTAAGATAAACTACATCTTTCCCTGGCTTTATTATTTGTTTCTTACTAATTTGAATCGGCGCGCTACAATTATTTTCTTTTGCTGATTTTAGTTTTCTTCATTGCCCGCTTGTTAATTCAACATAAACTGGTATGTTCGGCATTGATATAGAAATAGAAAATTGAATCTTCAATTTTCCATGAATTTCCAAATTTTTTAATTTTATAGATTTGAGAAAATTTTATAAATGCGAAAATCTCTAGAGATTTTCCACTGGCGCATCAACAACTTTCATAACTCCGCCATGTCCCTCCATGATCATCAATTTATCGCTAAGTATTACCGCAATTGCCCTGTAATTATCAATGATGCCTTTATTTACACGTGCGCGAAAATGTATATCTACGACGGATTGTTTTGTTAAATCTAAATGTTCTAGTGAAAAGTAATAAATCGGATATATATTAACAAATTCAAGTTGTGATATTTGCAAACCGCTGTATATATTTTTGTGTCGACCACAGAACCGTAATAAATTATTATACGCCCGCGTTACTTGATGCCGCTCAAAATTTAACAAAATATCTTCAGATTGTTCTCGATGGCCATTTATTCTTAACAAAACTTCAGAAACTTCTAAATTATGAAATAACATTACAGTTCGAGTTTGGTCATTTACTCGTGCATTATCTTGAAGCGTAATAAATATGTGTCTGGGAGCTGAAATTCCTTGTTGCGACGCAATGTGCCATGTAAATAACCCATTGATGGCGCTTTGAATAACATCTGTGCTAGTTGTCAACCATGATAATGCTGTTTTACCTCCTTGTGCCATAAAATTAGTTAAACTAATATCTTCATCTAATCCTGGAGTTACTGCTGGCATCCACAGCGAAAGTTTTGTTAATATTACTTTTCCTGCATCGTTAACTCCTTCTCCTCACCAAATTGCGTCATTGTCGTTTGCTTTCCTTACAAGAACAACTGTGTGCTTAGCGCCAAAAATAACTTTTCGAACACCTCTGCAAAACCCAAATATATGAGTAAGTGGAATTGCTGCTAAAAAGCTACTTCGATTTCCTCGCAGCATTTTTTTACGTGAAGCATAACCAAGATTAAAATTTGCATTTGCGCTGACTACTGCTGGAGTCTGTCCATTATTTGCAGCGTTTCCTACATTAGCAATATTCATACTTTTACTTTCCGCGAAGTAAGAATTGTCTTTGGTAACATCATTGACGGGCCAGCTGATCTTGAATAATCATCAGAATATCTTGCAAGGCCAATTATCGTCGTAGCAACATCAATATCTTTTTGAATTGTTTCAATGTTTTTTCCATCAATCATATAGGTGGCACTGTCAAATAAAGCCATAATACCGTTATTAACAAAACCAATGTTATTCGCCTCAGCTTCAGCATATTCAGTATGATCTGTTTTAATAATTTCGCCTTCAACTTCAATAAAAGCCTCAGAAGGCAAGAAATATCTACTTGTGTCTTGTATTTGTAATTCAATCCATCCACGTTGATCAGGAATTCGCGCATCATAAGAATAAAATTGAAAATTATGTATTGTTCCATCTCTGATAACTTGTTCATGCAAGTCTAATATTGGGTTAGTCATTCGTTTAAACATTGTTATAGAATTTGTAAATATTCAATTTCGTAATCCGCTTCCTGCAATCAAACTAGAAACAATTGCAGATTCATTATTTGACAAAATTCTGTCTCTAGCAGCCTCATTAATTATTTTACTCATATGTGCAGGCATTTGTTCAGTACTAGGTAAAAAATTACCAGTAATTTTTCCATTTCTAGAAATTTTCCCATTATCAGTAATTTTCCGCGATTTTCTTACCAATCTTGATAATCTATTTTTCAGCGCAGAAATGGCCTTTCCGGAAAGTTTTTTTTAAGATTTTCTGCAATTATATCTAATCCTTTTTCCTTAATTACATTAACAGCTTTCATTCCCAATTCTTTTATAATTGGTATTGCTTTTGGAGCAACTCCTGAAAATAACTCGCCAACTTGCCCGCCATGAATTGTTCTATAAACAGGTGATATTGAATTAATAACGCGAATACTATCTGGTGCACGTATGTTGTGTACGATCATTGTTATGTAAAATCAAATTGTAAGTTTAATCTGAATAAACATCAGTAATTTCATCAATAAGTTCGCTGTAAATGTTTGCGTCCATAATTTTTCTAGTAAATAAACGTTTGCAAATATCTGCTATTTCATTAATAATTTCAATGGAATTATTTCCAGCTCGTCTTCCTCCGATTAAAATCTCTAATCGATCAACAGCCTCAGCGTCATCTATACAAATTGGAAAATCATGTAAAATTGAAGATTCTATTTTTTGTTTCTCAATTCTACTTCCAGAAGAAAATTCAGGCGGCAATTGATGTTTTGGTTGTTTTATAACTGGGGATTTACCTTTTTTCTTTGGTTTAGGAAATTCTTCCGGAAGCAATTTCGCTTCTTCATAAGTTGGCGAAGCTGTAACACGTTCAAAAAATTAAAAATATTCTTTTTGTTGTTTCTCACTAATTCTACTTATATTACACGATTTCGTAAATATATGAGCATAATAATTTTCTTCAGCAATATCTTCACTACCAGGTTCTAAATATTGCCAACGATTTTCATAATTTCTGGCTAGGAGTTCAGGGTCTTCATTTAAGAGCTTATTTCTATATTCATTAAATTTAATTCCCTTTATTTTTTCTATTTCTAAAGCGACTGAAATTTTCTCTGGAATTTTTTCTGTTTCTATAGCGATTGAAGTTTTCGCTGGAAATTCACCTTTTATTTTCTCAGCAGTACCAGCTGTTATTTTTTCAAGACGTGCAATAATTGGTTTAAATTCTTCTGTTTTTAATTCTCTAAGTTCAGTTCTAACTTCTTGTATTCTTTTCTTTAATTTTTCTCGAATTGGTTTTGTATTTTGTTAATTTTTCTACTTTCTCTCTAGCTAATCTTAATGAGTGTGGTTCACCAATAATTGGAAAATCTCCTGAGATTGGAAAATTACTTGTAATTGGAAAATTGCCTGCAGTTTTCTCCATATTTATATCTGCGTGCCTAACACTAATTTAGATTTTATTGCTGATTTTATTAAAAGCTAGATAATTTTTCTCTAATAGTTTTATCTGTTATTGAATTTAACGCGTGAATAAGTTTTACGTCCGCAAGATGCTGCTGTTGTAAATCTGGATTTTGATAAGCTAAATCATGAACATAACAAGCCTGATCAATCTTATTAATTGGATTTTCGCCTGATTTTGGATTATTCAGACCATTAAGACGTATATCAAGTCGGGTTCCAGGGCTGCAATAATTATAACCTGGTAAATGTTTTTCTCCAGGATATTTAGCCCATGGAGTTCCAGGAAGTTTTGTTAACGTTGAAGCAATATCGCCACCAGAAAAATCATATCTTGATTTTATGAATTTGTATTTGATTGTGCTGCATATTACACATTTGCCCATGAGCGCGAGTCTGTTATTTTTTGTTGTTGTTTTTCCTACTGATGTTGTGTTTGTAAATTTTCTACATTTAACACAATATAAATTTATATATAAAACAATTATACAAGTATAATTGTATTGGAAGTAATTGATTTTTCAGCAACAAAAAAGAAAGAAAAAAAAAAACATAATCCTGCATTGCCAAATTCAGTTAGAGTGATAATTATTGGCCCATCAGGGAGTGGAAAAACACAATTGTTGCTTAATTTAATAATGCGATGGATGAAATGGGACAAGTTATATTTAGTAGCTCCATCTGTGGATGATCAGCGCTGTTATGAAGTTTTAAAGGATTTTAATGAAGTTATGAAGATTTTCCACCCATCGATTTTTTTATCACAGACATTGATGAGGCCCCATCCGTTGAAGATCTTGATGGAAGCATTAACAACTTAGTTGTATACGACGATGTAATGTTAGAAAAGCAAACAAATCTGGCCAGAGTATTTTCACGAGGACGACATAAAAAGACAGACGCGATTTATGTTACTCAACATTATGTACAAATATCTGAAGTGATCAGGGAAAACTGTAAAATTCTAGTTGTTTTTAATGGTGTGGATAATTACACGCTACAAAATATTTATTTGACTTGGTGCAGTGGTGATATGGACATTGTTAAATTCAAAAATTTATTCACACATTCACAGGCAACTCCGCACGGTTTTATAGCAATTAATTTAAATGATCCACGATCTCGGTATCGTGTTGGTTTAGATAAAATTTTCTAATTAACATCCTAACTTATTAATTGCGTTATAAACATTTAAATTCATAGATGTATTTTCTGGTGACTTTGGTGATTTCGGAAAATCATAGATGTATTTTCTGGTGATTTCAAAAAATTTATACATAAATTTTCTAGTGATTTCTCAGGCAACTTTGGTAATTTCTCAGGCAACTTTGGTAATTTCTCAGACGACTTTGGTGATTTCTCAGACGACTTTGGTAATTTCGCAGGTGACTTCATTGGTAATTTTTCTTCAACCTGTTGTTGTATTTGATATATTAAATTATTGTAATAACTTTTTAAACTTCTGTCATGAACTATTATGTCATGTTTTGTGTATGTATTTTTTATTGGAAAATTTGGCATATCAGATTTTACACACTCAGGCAAATAACGAACTTGTATCTGTGGTTGTTTGAAGTTAATAATTCTATTAAGACATTGAAACCCAATTCCATGTTTAGATTGTACTTGTAATGAGGACATATTTTGAAAATCAGCACGTATTTCATCTTCTTGTTCCAGTGTTAGTTTAAATCCTTTAGGCATTTTACTTTAAACTATTTATAACCAGTATATTTTTTGAATTTGATAAAAAATATATTATAGTTTTTAAACTATTTATGTTATATAATTATAATTTAGGTTAAACTATTTATCTAATATAATTATTTTATATATATTTAAAAAATTGTGGTTAAACTATTTATGTTATATAATTATAATTTAGGTTAAACTATTTATCTAATATAATTATTTTATATATATTTTTTGAAATTGTGGTTAAACTATTTATCCAGTGTAATTATTTTATATATTTATTTTGTGGTTGTGGGTAAACTATTTAACCATTTTTTCACCATAAAGGTTTCAAAACGTTAAAAACCCATATGTTAGTGGGGGTTGGTGGGGCATTTTATTTTCTCTCATAGAGGTTTTGAAATGCCAGAATAAATGTAAAAAACCAGTAAATTTAGGGTACGCCATTTTTTGTGCTAGAAACCTCCTTCTTCATTACTACTATGATATCATTGTTATTGTTGTTATAGGGTTTAACGCCATTTTTCAGCACAAGATAGGCTATACTTGGCGGCCAGTATTAATGGTGGAGGAAGAACCCTGGAAAACCCTGGGAAGAACCACCGACCCACGAGAAGCTACTGGCAGGCTTTCTCACGTACCCACGTTAGCCGAGCCTGGACTCGAACCCAAGCAGACAGAGGTGAGATGGCAGTGATCCGCAACGATCAGCGCTTTAGACCACTCGGCCACTCGGGGCCCCCATTGTTATTGGGAGCAATCTAGAAATGTGAGACATGGCATTCCTTACCATCACTGATTTAGATGCTCTTACTGAAATCCAAAATCTGAATAATTAGAATAATTAGAATATATGATGTAATAATTTAAATACAAATTTGCCTATGATCTGGAAAACCATATTCATTGCAGATAATGTTGTGTTATATATTGAAAACATAAATATAGAAGTATATAGTGCTGAAAATGTGAGTTGGAAATGTGAAAACTGAATCTGCTCTATAAATTGTTCTATTATTATGCTATCATGATAAGACAACCTGGTATTATTCCTGATTAGTTTTATAGGTGTGAGATAAGACAATCTTTACAATCGCCATTCTATACTCTGATGCAGGATTTCAAATTAAATAAGGGTTAATTTACAATTAAATAAAATGGGTACAAGATATAAGAAACTTAAGTGCAAAACAATATTTAAGGCATACAACATTTTGTCTCATTGAAAAGAAGTCTGAATCAAGAAGGTCTGCCATATAAAGAACAATATGACAACAGCCAAGAAACTTTGGAAATAGGAATGGAAAATCTTTGTACACTATCAATGATTGAAACGGCATTCGAAAATCCTATATAGCCAATATCTTGCCACTATTGGATTTGGATGTATGTCATCCAATAGCAGATTAAAACTGAATAAATACCAACACAATGCAGTTTCATCTGACTTTTTGAACAATCTTTTCCTTTTCGAGAGTCTCACTAGGTCGAATAAATAAATGTGTTACACATACAGGGAATTTCAAGGAGGTCAAATTTAATTTGGGGATACATTCCAAAAAGTGTTTGTAGCCAGTACTTTTATTGCACTTTGATAAAAATCTGAAATGGTTATGTGCCAAAGAAGAATGAGTTGCCATCTGTTATTTGCTACATCACATGTTCCAATCCAAAGTAATACCATTTCATTAAATTACTGTATATTTTGGCAAGATCCTCAAGACTCTGAGAGAAAATCAATGCCTTGTTGTGAAGTTCTCCAGCTTGGTCAACCTATGTAATTTTATTGGAATTGATACCTACAGTATGTGACTGAGATATCAGGTATCTTCCTTTACTATCTGAGACTATAACCAAACTGGCATCATTGTTAACTGTACATCACCCTTTTTAACAAAAAATATTTTTTCTGTTCTTTTGATTTCATGAAACAATATTCATAAGTGTTCAATGTACAAGTTCTTTGCAAAAACAGATCCAGCAGTAACACATGAGTGCAAAACAGCATATGTTTGAAGAGTGAAAGAAATGCAATCCAAAAATAATCCTCCGAAGAACACATACAGTAACTTGAATATTTATGATGCACATGTTGAACTTGTAAAATAATAAAAATATTTTAGGGTGAAGCAAACTAAAGACAGTACATTTTAATTAAATAGGGGAAAACTAATGATAACACCATCCCTAACTCACACTTGACATGTCAGCTGAGAGTGGAGGATCAAATTGTTATTAGTTTTCCTTTTTTACTGATACAAACAACTGCATGTGAGTTTAGTATATGTAACCAAAGTCCAAAAGCACAATGACAAAATATGACAATATTGCATTATTTATAAATGTGAAGTCTGATATAGCATTGACTCTTTATCTAAGAGCATTTAGTACAGAACCATTTTTCATTTTCTGTGCTACTCCACAACTCTTCATCTATGCCCTGACAAAACCAATCAAACCATTCATCACACAAATCACACTGGATCCACAACTCACCCTCTGCATAATGACGTTTACATAAGAGCAAACTGAATTATCAGTGTTACTTTTGTCATATTTCTCCATTTTCTTTTTTCCATTACCCTTTCCTGTCCATTTTCCTTTTCCCACTCTAGTTCTTTTTCTAGTACATGGCTGAATTTTGCTACAGCTGGAAGTGTCTTGCTTACTACTAACTTTTGAACAACTGGCAACAGGATAATTCTGTACTAAAAAATATGGCATTGGCATTTCATTCAAAGCAGGTATTACATTACATAGTTTATTAACTAGACGACTCTTCTGTACATTTCCTGCTTCTATGCCATAGGCTTTACACAGCAAAATCAGATCCGATTTCAAGAAGCTAGTAAATACTACAGCCTTCAGATCATAAATCTGTGATTTCAGTTTTAAGTGAGAATACAGTTTATTTTCTGACTGATCATCCAAGATATATTTCATGTCCAAAGATAATGCATCACTACTGTTTTTTTGCTTTGATCTCATGACCACTCTCTTTCTCAAACTGTCTGACTTCAATTTTCCAAGACTGGAAATGGTATCTTTTTTGAACTGACTGTCACCTGTTCTACTGTAACGACCAATCAAATCTTCATATAGATCTCTGATACAAGAAGCAATCATGTTATTGTCCACTTGTATGACACTCACACTGGGATCAAACTTTATGTACAGCCACTCCTAATATTCAAACAGTGTCTCATCCTTAAGTATTACAGTATTACAATACTGTAAACTCCCTGCACCATGCAAATGTAATGCATCTACATGTTGATACTGCCTCCTTGTATTGTCAGCTTGCAAGAAAAATTCAAATACAGAATCCTTGATGTTAGTTAGACCATGGTTGATATGCTGTCTACTTTGTGTCTCGTGCAAGGTCTGTTTATACTTGCTATTGTTTTCCAAATCAACAGCTGAAGTTGTAAGGTGATCTAACATTTTTACTTTAAGAAACATTGACTGACCAAGTTAAATTTTTCCTTTTTGTACAAGCTGTTCTTTCCTTTCTTCATATTATGGTATCTGCTCTTTGCAATACATCTACCTGCAATATACCTTAATTTTCTTTGTCCTGGCTCTGATACAAGTATGGAAGGTGCATGTGCAACTTGTGTGGTACTGAAAATGTCAGTAGTATATTTGTCCAAAACAATTTCACAAATTCTGTTAAAAATCTTTCCAAATGCAAAAAAAGTATCATCATTTGGAACAGAATTCAAGAAATTTTCAAGAATTTGGATGCATTCCTGAGACACTGAAAACTGGTAAACTTCAGAATAATATTCAGTCCATGTCTTTGAATCTGGTTTTCTGACCTCTATATTACTACATACTTTATTAAAGATACTTTGAATTTTTTGGTACAATATCTCAAAAAATGTATTCAACTCTTGCAGTGGCTTTTTGAAGACTTCTGTTAGTGTTACTTTTAATCTCATTTGCTCAGGTGTTATTGCATTTTCTGCGGTAAGTTGTTTCATTTTTGTATGGTCAACATGATGCTCTAAAATGTCAGAGTCAACTGTGGTTAACCTAAGTTCTTGGTCACTACATGAAGCAGGCGTGTCTTCCCCAACGGACAACATTTCATCAACTTCTAAAATTTCTCCATCAGAAAAGTCAGAGTTATCAGAATCAGAACCCGTTTCATAATCAAAGTCAACACTGAGGTTCTCTAATAAAGAAACAGAATGTCTACAGCATTCTAAACTTGAATCAAACTGTATGAAACTTTTATTATAGAATTCATAAATGCAAGAACTATGTCGAATCAGAGAGTTGGAATTGAAACCGATAACCCTTAGTCCCTTTTTATTTCTGGTCCTCCCCATTGCCACATCTAACTGACCTGGTGCAAAAATATTTGATGCATCAACTTCAACTCTATGTAAAGTCAATCCTTGTGCCTTGTGAATGGAAATGCTGAACGAAAGAATGAGTGGAATTTGATGCCTTGTGGCTACAATCTTTTTATCGATAGTACTGTAAACAGTAAAAAAATTTCCCAAGCAAACTAAATTATTTTCAAAATCAACTGTCACAGAGTCTTCTTTCATTGCCACAACCTTTCCCTGTAAACCATTTACTAGTGCTGAGCTTAAGTTTTTGACCAGCATAACTGGACAGCCAATTTTCAAGTGTAACACTTTTAGAACACACAATTTATTGCACCGATTATTGTCACCCTCGTCTGTTGACTGATAACACTTTGATACACCATCCATTTCCATAAGTTTGCACGCATTGTATATTTCACAATCAAAGTTCCATCCACAAAGTCTTATTGGGTCATCTCCAGGAGGGAGAGGTCTCTGCAGCCTCAATATCAGGTTTTTGGAATCTTCAGGGATTTCTCCCTTTGAAACATCATTGATAGCCTTTATGAAATCTAATTCATCTTGTCTTATGACCTCAT
>JAECUM010020992.1:0-21700 GCA_016617855.1 Megalonaias nervosa
ATATATATATATATATATATATAGTGCTTTTAATCCTTTTATATATATATATAGTGCTTTTTTCTTTAATCCCTTCAATAAAATAGTCTAAATGTGTATGTGCATGATGGCCGATAGCTTGTGATGATAAGAATGAATATTAATTTATAAATAATTTTTTCCGTGAGAGAGAAGAAAATAATAATAATAATAATAATAATAATAATAATAATAATAATAATAATAATAATAATGATAGTAATAATAATAATAATAATAATAATAATAATAATATAACAACAGAATTGTGACCATATTTGTAATTACATCAACAATATTATTTTTTATTGTTGCTGCTCTTCTTAGTAGTAGTAATAATATTATCGTTGACAACGACAACGATGACGACTATAACAACGACAACGATGACGACTAGAGAAAAAAGAGCACTAATTCCTTCTTTTATGGAGACTCTTGTTTTTATTTTACATGCACGTCGCAACTTAATAAATCGCATTAAATGCGTGAAGATCTATAAACAGAATTCCAGAGTAGAAATATTATTCGGAATGTGTCAAAATAATTCGCACAGAGGGAGTAAAATTCCAGGAAACAAAATACGCTAAGTCAGTCCGTAATTACAAGATAGTTTGAAGCTTTGTTAGATTTAGGCATTCACAATATTTTTGCTTTTTTAATTTTGTTACTGGTTTATTTTATTAAATTACATGTTATATCATTGTATATTTAAATACAACTACGGTTATGACAAAAGTTTATTTCTTTTGGGGGAAAAATGAAAATACATCTTACTATTGACAGCAAGATGATGATGATGATAATGATTATTATTATTATTATTATTATTATTATTATTATTATTATTATTTACCTATAGTAGGGTATCAAAAGAAAATGAAGAGAGAGAGAGAGAGACAGACAGACAGACAGAGTGAGAGTATATTATTTACTATTGGATATATACGTTTGAACGCAATTCAGTAAGCTGCCTCAACATAAGAATGAAATGATGAATGTTTGAGAACAAAAAGATGTCTGCGTTACAAATCAATAAAGATTTAATGAGGTTGTTGAATCGCTTTTAGCTGGAGGTCGAAAAGAAACCGAAAGATGATATTCAGAATTTATACCATTCGTTATTCTTAGAACAATGTTCACAAAATATTGCTCAAGAAATTCTCGTTTTTATGAAGTCCAAGAAAACAGTAAAGGTGCACCATGGCGGATTCCTTGTAATTATATGACTGAATAATCGTTCTTAAATAAGATTTGTTTTCACTATGAAGTGAAAGAAAGGATATAGTAAGAAGAAAGTGGTAATAATTATACTGTAATTCATACCACCGACTAAACTATGTACAAAATTAGCATGTGGTAGATCAAAATCAAGGCGAGCATGCCTAACATTTGACTGCATATTATGACGATAATGGGAGATAAAAACAGTATCTTTTGCAACAAAAATGTCAAATTTATAAAACATTGTCACGACTAGCTACCTGCAAATCAGAGAAATAGTATATCTCCCGTGTATGTAGAATAGCGTTAATAGCAACTTTGAAGATTTTACACATTTCCCTTTATATTTTCTCTAACCTTCAGGCCCTTACTAATTACGGTTGCGACATTCGAAATAGCCAGAGCTGAATCACTGATACGCACAAATGTGAACATTTTTAAAAATATTTGCATTTTCACACAGAGATGAAGATATGAATTTTTGTATCAGTTCAACAAAGATGGTACAAGCTATAATAATGTGATATTCATTTTTCTATTTAAGCGTTACAAGCATTGACATATTCTATCGTTATAGAAAATATTCTGGTATCTTCCTATAACTGTTCGTGGCGGTCAGTTCCCTGCTATTGCTAGTCACAAAGTTGTCTAAACCTTTCTAATAATTCTTGCTTATTGCCAGCGCATTGTTTTAACTCTACATCATCAAATCCATGTTTAAAAATTAATATTATAATACGATTTACACAGCAGTCGCAGTTTCATCCCCATTTCAATTACCGATCGTGAAACAATTGTGGAAATCTGATATTCGGCGTCATCCTGACCTAAAACCAATAAAATTGATAACGGAATGTATCTAATATTTTTATATCAGCTCTACCTAATTCATTATAAACAAAGACTGGCCATTTAATACATTGTTTAGACAGTTCTTTCTCTTGCCAGATGCCTTCACATCATAGTAAATTCTTTCAAGATCTTTGGCAGTTTACTACTAGTGCAGTCTTCTATAACTTTATGGTACAAAATGTTTCTTTCCACCCTCTCAAAAGTCTCTTCAGAATTTAAAAAAGACTTACACGATTTTCTTATATACTTACAAATTATTGTATAAAATGAAACCATGTTATTAATGGTTGAAGGTCCAGATCTTACACGTTCTTGTTGTTCTCCTCAGCATCCATTTCCTCCACAAATTCATTTAACTTGTTATGCTAAATAGCTCTAAATAGAAACAAGAATAAGCTTACACGATTGTAATTTACAGGGTTATTAAGACCGCCTTTTAAATATAGGAATTATAACAGTAATTCACCTGCAACTTGGATAATAACCAGCATTCAAGAAATTATTGAATAATTCAGTCAATACT
This sequence comes from Megalonaias nervosa, assembly GCA_016617855.1. Taxonomy (NCBI): domain Eukaryota; kingdom Metazoa; phylum Mollusca; class Bivalvia; order Unionida; family Unionidae; genus Megalonaias; species Megalonaias nervosa. Next base: position 2,615 of record JAECUM010020992.1, read on the forward strand.
GGAGTAATGACCTGACTGCACATTTAAAGAAATCGCGGAATAAAGCATATCTTCACCTTTTTCACTTCAAGAAATGTGCCTTATTGTATTCAAATGTACAGTCCATAATGCGTCATGTGGACAGTGTAGAGTTATGACAAAATCCGAAACTTCAGTCTCACACAGATTTTGCCGATTCACACAAGAGATGCCTGACGTAGAGATTTTTGTAACTATTGAAAGATGTATCCAAGACAACAAAAATGAAACATTTGAACGTAGATCTTGATTCTTTCAAATATAGTAACGTCTTTATTATGGTATGTTCGCCAGCAAGTTAAATATATCAGAGAAAAATCATCGTCGTGTATCGTTGCAAAGTTTCATAATGCTAATAAAGATGAAACAAGTATCAAACAGGAAGCAACGGGGAAGGATACTGAATTTTTCTTTCCTTGCAGTATTGTCGCTGAGAATAAAAAATAAGTATAATTTGAATCGCATGGTAAAAATAATTGATGTATATAGTCAAATTCAAATTCACACTTTTAAACAATAGGTCTCTCGAAAACTACTTTATTTAACATTTGAACTTAGTTGCTTCCTTGTAGTGATGTGAATAAAGATTCTTTTGTATATCACTTTAATCTTTTTTAAGGAGAGAACAAGAGAGATGACACGTATGAATTTATTGTACAAAATGTTCCCTTCCATACTATCAGTCTTTTCACAGTTTAAACTAGCATAGCATCTCAAACAGAAGTTTTTGATGATGCACACATTAAATTTCTGAAAAAAATTTGAAAGATGTTTCCAACACAAAAGGAAAATTAAAGATTTCGAGGCAAATCTTGGTGTTTTAAATATAGTGATATTGTTATTATCTGACGGATGTTCGGCGGCACGTTAAATAAACAAGGAACAAAAAATCAGGCGTGTATCGTTCCAAAAGTTCAAAATATTTTTAAATAAAAAATAAATAACAAAGCGAAAGCAACCGGGAACGAGATTTGATTTCTCTTCACTTACAGTATTTATCTGGAATAAAAAAATAGTAAGACTTGAATATTATATATAGTCACATGCAAAACCCTACTTATATACAAATGGTCTCTCGAAAATGCTTTATTTTACATTTAGAACTTAGTGCTTATTCATTTCTTTCTCTTTTAAATAATTTTGCGAACTTGCCATGTCCATGAGAACAAAACAATAAAAACCTCCAACAACAACAAGTTACTCTAATTTGTTTTTCTTTTCTATTAATTGTATATTTAGGTGCGAAATTTTAAAGTTTTCACAAACAATAGCTTGATAGTAAAAGGCCAATTTCCTGAGAGAGTAAACGTGGTCCAATAGAGATGATATCATACCAAGTAAAATAAGATTTACTGGCACTAAAATAAACTATATATGCAGAGTTAAAGCATGCAATGGATTTCATGACTTAAATATAAGCTGTTCGAAGGAATATACATCTGTATATTCAACAGGGATACAATATACACCTGTATATACAACAAGGATACAATATACACCTGTATATACAATAAGGATACAATATACACTTGTATATGCAAGAAGAATATAATATACACCTGTATATACAATAAGGATATACGAAACGATTAACGCATAAAGAGATGTAAAACTGTGACCATACATACACATTTTCAAATTATAAACTCAAACAGAAGTTTGTTTATAAATGCGGATTCTTGCAGCAATTTATTCAATTTAGCGACAAAAGAAATAATAAAAAATACCATTATTATTATTATTATTCCTATATTGTTCACCATGTGTCGATCATGTTATCTTGCTTTAGCATTCATAATTTAGTTACATCCACATTTCGTCCAATTATTGCTTTGTATTTTTCATTAAAGGTTAAATATCCGTAAAAGAATATCCTGTAAACTTGGAAAAGATTGTTTGGAAAAAAAAAATCACGATATTTGTAAAAATCAGATTGTCAAGTTCTATGTAAAATATGTGATATACTTGTTTTTATTATGTATGTGACACAATTTAATTATACTTTGTGTTGATATCTGTCTGATCGTCGTATTATGTAGCTATGTAGGAGGAATCTTCATATTCGCAATGGAATTAAAACACGCTACACGAAGGCCTCTAAACATGCTAATACAAAGAGCTATTATGAAATATGTTGTTGTTATTGTTGTTATAGGGTTTAACGCCATTTTTCAGCACAAGATAGGCTATACATGGCGGCCAGTATTAATGGTGGAGGAAGAACCCTGGAAAACCCCGGGAAGAACCACCGACCCACGAGAAGCTACTGGCAGGCTTTCTCACGTACTCACGTTAGCCGAGCCTGGACTCGAACTCACGCAGACAGAGGTGAGATGGCAGTGATCTGTAACGATCAGCGCTTTAGACCACTCGGCCACTCGGGGCCCCTTATGAAATATAAGAACGTTTTATCGCAAAATATATTCCATTCATGAGCATCATAAATTTCCGACAACTTTCTCGAAAGCAAATAGTAGCAGTGAAGCTTGAATTTGTTTAGCACGCAAAGGAAACGTGTGCCACAGCGTGAAATTTTTGCGAATCGCGTGAAACGGCTCTAATCAAGCTATGGTGTGTTTAAACAATAACTTCGTTCAGTGGTGTGAATAATGCGTCCATGTGACATCGTCATAAGCAAAAAACTTACTAAAAACTAACTATTGAATATGTTCCACAGTTCTTTTTAGTTAGGAGGATTATAAAATTACATTTATTATAATCGATCTGCATTTCGTTCATTTTTCGATATCACTGCAAGGGTAATTTTTTTTTTCCCGTTTCGAGTGGCATGACATATTTTTAAACAATTGCATGCAATTATTTTTTAAATTAAAATATTACATTATTTATATGTATTCTTATAATCAGATAAGCAAATTTCAGAGTCGACTACTTATTCTAATTTGTTTGGGGGTTTTTTCCGTGTATTTCACAATCACGTGCATGCCCAAAGGTCAGCATTCCATAAATGCAAAACTGAGTCTCATCCTATCTCATATTTTCATACATAACCTATCAACTGTCACCCGCTCGATCTAAACAAGTTTAGTCTTTCATTCATGCGTGATGTCCATGGATATATATTACCTGGGAACTCGAATGCTTTACATGCAAGTACTGCATCGCAATTTGCTGTGAACTGTTGTAATTCTGCAGCTTGCGAAGGACATCTAATAATCATATGTGAACTGATGTCATCGTTGGCAGGACCATCCTACTGGAAAAAGTGAAAATAAAACAGAGGCCACGATGAATGCACAAATGGAGTGCAAGTAAAAGTTTACAATTTACTTTTCTGCATATGATGTCAATGTGACACATGTTGCATTAGGGAAACCTGTTTATAATGAAAATATTACTTTAGATTTTTACAAACCAATTTAATTTTTTTTAATTTGTAAAATGACATTGTCCACAGAAAATGTCTTCAGTATCCATTTGGCAGTGGCGATGGTCTGTATGACGTGAAATAGTGTCCAAAACAATATTCAAAGGGCAGGTCTTTCTTGACGTATTTTCTGAACATATCTTCCCCACATGTTCTGTTGATTTTCTAATATGGAAATACACTGGTTTACAAGACGTTCTGTAAATAGACGTCGCTGTATCTGTAAACATTGTCCATTTAATTTCAAGCTATACCAGACTGAGCCACTGTGCGTGAAAACTGATTTTAAAAAATAGTAATGAAAGAATTTCCGCGTTTATTAAAAATGACATTAACACCTTGTTGTGCATATCGAAATAAGGGTCATCGAATTATTGAATCACTCACGTCCTGTACAAGTACGACGAATTTAGCTTTGCGGTTGGCTTTTCTACTGTTTTGATGGGTGAGTGCCCAAAACACATTCTTGACACATTCTAACTGATCATTCAATTTCTTTGCGCTTACAATTCCTTGATCTGACACATTCGTTCACGTCACCGTAAATTGCTTTAATCATTGTCAGCATTTTGTTCGTACTGTTATGGTGTGTAAGTATATGGTACAAAAGTTCCTTTAGACTCTATCAAAAGATTTTATTTTAAAAAAAAAGTAAACGTAGCAAAGAGGGTGGCCGAGTGGTCTAAAGCACTCGTATTTACCGATCACTGCCATCTTTACCTCTTTCCGCGTGGGTTAGTGTCTCAGGCTCTACCTAAGTGGGTATGTGAGAAAGCTTGCTAGTCGCTTTCCGTGGGTCGGTGGTTCTTCCTGGGGGTTTCCAGGGTTCTTCCTGCACCAGTTATGCTGGCCACCATGCATAGCCACTGTGTGCTGAAAATGGCGTTAAGCCCACCACCACCACCACAACAACAACTTTTTTTTTTCTTAAATACTAATACATTAATGCATAAAATGAAACATATTACCATCTGAACATCCAGAACTAAAACCTCCTTCTTCTACCAAGTACCAAATTCATTTAAGTTGTTATGCAAAAATAGCTGAATATAGTTTACTAAGAACCATTAATAAACATATAAGGTTGTAATTTACCACGTTATTGAAATGACCTTTATTAAATAATGGAGTTATTACAGTAATTGATCTGTAACTTGGATACTAATCAGCATCGAATAATTCAGTCAGTTTTGAACTGATGATGTGGCCAGTACAAATCAAGAAATCGTTGAATAAAGCTAATCCTTCCGCTTTTTAAACTTCTTAATCTACTTAAACCATTCTCCACATCTTATTCCGATATTATTCTTTCCAAAACTTCATGATAGACAATTGATTTGTTGTCACCATGAAATTAATGCAATTCTTGTGTTACATTGAACAGTACTGAAAACTATTCGTACCAATCTGCACATGTTATGTTGATATTTATTTTAGTCCCTGGATTTTCAACAAGGTTCCAAAAGTGTCTTCTACATTTAAAGCACAATATATGTGTGAGATTATATTTGCGTTCACTTTCGTAGTTTTCCTTTTTATTGGTTATGTATTGTGCGGTTAAATTTATAATCCCCATTTTCTGTCTCCTATGCGACCGACATTTATTCATCGTGTCTAACTAGAGCTTCTACATGTTGAAAGCCACACCAACACACAAATAAAATTAGAAAAAAACTCTGGAATAATAAATAAATACGAGTCTTAATGTTTGGCATTTACAATTTATGGTTTTGCTCTATCTCAATAAATTCATATCTACATAGACTGTGTATTTTGAGTGCCTTATGCACATCGCGCTAGAACTTGGAAGCTAAAGGTCAAGAGATTTGTTGATTTTGTTACAAATATAGGACCCACAACACATGAGCTGGACAGTCTTGAATTGTTAAAAATGTGACAATGGTCCCGTCTCCAACAGGCTTTGTGATGTACATAATAAATTCATGATAAAGACTTTCATGAATTGAACTATTGAAAGATGTAACCAACACAGCAAGGGGGGTGGGTGGGTAGAAAACTCTCATCAAACATACGAAGTTTCAAATCATAAAACCATGCAGAAAGTTTTTCACGTAATATGCGGATTCATGCAGGAATTTGTACAGCAGAGAGAGAGAGAGAGAGAGAGAGAGAGAGAGAGAGAGAGAGAGAGAGAGAGAGAGAGAATAAATAATAACAATTATCATTATCCCTACATTCTTCACGAGTTATCTGTACTTTCTGAGTATTCACAGACATCCTCAGCATTCATAACTTAGTTACATGTACATTTCATCCTATTATGGCTATGTATTATAAAGTTATATATCAGTTTAACGAAAGTTGTCTCCAATAATGTAAAATTTTCTTACTATAGTAACGGACAAAATTCAGTCTATACTTTCAATTTATGTTTACAAATCGCCAAGAAAATTCTACAAACCTAAATCAAACAAGTGCGTGTCTAAGTTTTTCTTGTCAGCACATATTTATTCGATTCTTATTTATCGGTTTAATCATGTGGGATAAATTCATTTAGAAAGAATCCTTTGGGGGTGGGTGTTCATTGTTAGAAGAGCTCCAGATAAAATGGGTGATATATAACTCTTTTCTTTTAATTAAACCCCATGCAACACTAAACACGGTGGCGGAAAATACTTGTCTGTTTTAAGGATTGGAAATAAACTCATCAAAGTTAATATTAATCACATTTTGAAACTTTATGAAAAGTATGTGATATTCTTCTGTCTGATCTTCTGTTTTAATCTTGTATGTGACACAGTTTAGCTGTGCTTTATGTTAATATCTCTTTGATTTTCCAATTATACAGCAATAAATAAATGCACTTATTCCTTAGTATTGTAAGTTTCCTGTCAAACAAAACAATTTAGTCTTTAATGAATGTTATTAATACCGTCAATTAATTTCTGTAACTTGAAAGAGTTAATTTTGCAGGAGTATAACTTGGGAGGTCATGCACAGTTTCAATAATTATTTATACAATGCAATTTTAGATTGGGTGTGTTTTAAAATGTTCATTGAAAACTGCCCATTACTGATTGTTTTATTTGTGTTCATAAAATAGACATGCAGTGCGAACTCATTAGGAAATATATACAAGCTGATTCAAAATATTGACTTTGGAACCAAAACACACAACCTAATCATCTCTAAATATGCAAATACAACGAATCAATGCTACAAAAATGCTCTGAAGTGGACATAGCCCTAAACAACAATCTTGTGAAAACTTGATTATAGCATATGTTGTTTATTCTTTTCTCAGTTGTATCATACAATTACATTATATATTATAATCGTGCTTTTGCCCACCACTGAAAAGGGCATTTTTTTTTTTTTTTCCCCTGTATGGAATCACAGAAGATAAATTTAGAAACATGATGATAACGTTACTATTTTGTTTAGATACTGCATTCAACGTATGTAAGCTAATAAGCAAATACCCGAATTTCAAACTGAACTAGTTATTCTACATATTTAATGTTATTTCACAATCAGGAGCATGTCTAAATGTCAGCACCCGATTCATGCAAAAGTCAATCTCGTCCTATCTCGAATTTTCTCGATTATCATCTTTGACCTGCTTGCAAACAATACGATGAAAACAAGTTTAGTCTTGCTTTCATGCGCAATGTCCATGGGTACATATTATCTGGGAATTTGCATAGTGTAGATGCTTGCAAGCATTGTATTACAACTTCTTTTGAACTGCCATAGTTCTGCAGCTTGCAAATAATCATGTGTGAATTGATGTCACCGCAAACAGGATCATCTGGACAAAGTGAAAATAATGCGGAAGCCATGATGTATACACAGAAGACGTGTGAGTAAATACTTAAAAATTAATTTAATGTCACTGTGACTCATGGTGCATTGGACAAATGTACTTACAATGAAAATATTACTTGGGTTTGTACAAATCAATTTTATATTTGGCTTCACTGTGAAAAAGAAATTTTCTACATAAAATGTTTACTGTGTTCGTTTGGCTATGGTCCACACGATGTGAAATCGTGTTCAAAACAGTAATCGAAAAGATGTATCATTCTGTACTTACTTAGTTTCTAATATACTTTTCTCATATCATTGTGTTCATTTTCTGATATGGCCACAAATGCACCGGTTTACTGGAAGTTCGGCAAATACACATTACTGCATCTGTAAAGATTCTACACCAGACTGAATCACATGACAATAATTTCCTTCTAAAAATACCCATGAAAGAATTCCAGCATTTGCCGAAAATGACACCAACGTCTGCTGTGTACCCCGAAAGAAGGGTCTTAGAAATATTGAATCATTCAAGTCCTACCACGAATTAGCTTTGCGGCTGGCTTTTTCACGCATTTCTTGGGTTGGGCCCTGATAACATTTTATAACTTCATCAGTGTCTAACTATAATTTGGTAAGCTTCGTTATTCACTGTCAAACCATGCAGTCACTCTTTTATCTAACCTATACTGGCTAATTCGAGATCGTGATTTCTGATAAACAGCAAACTTCTCTTTCCTCATCTAACTTCAGAATTTACTTATGGTATTCATCGTTTTTGCTTCTCTAAATGTTCAACAAAACAACCTTTTAGATCTTGGAAATTAAAAGTTAATTTACAAGAAAGACGAAAAATTAGATATAACATAAATTATACATTTTTCCGTCTATTTTAAAATATTGTCAAATTACATCTTGTCTACTTTCAACAAAAACACTTAATTGACATATTTAATTACTTTTAGTATATTTACTGAATATTATCAAGGTGGGGTTTTTTGGGGCATTTTAGGGATTCACTATTCTTATTAATTATAGTAGTCGTCATTCTCAGAACCAAGTTCATTCAATTATTGATAAAGTTAATCTTCTATCCTTGGCATCTATGTGATGATACTATGTAATATTATGTTTGAAATAATAATAATAATAATAATAATAATAATAATAATATTATTATTATTATTATTATTATTATTATTATTATTATTATTATTATTATCAAAAGAAGTCAATCTGAGATCACGAGATAGCTTTGACATTTTTGGGATGTATGTTTTCACATTAGTTTTTTTTTTCTTCAGTTTTTCTTATATGTTTACATTATGTGTTTGTCACTGCATATATAACAGAATTACGGTTATGACGAAAATTGATTTCTTGTATTGGAAAATTCAATATATGCATCTTACTACTAAAAGTTATTATTTTGCTTAGCGATAGAAAAGATTAAAGATCATCCGAATAATCTACAGAAGTGGCATTCTCATAATAAAGGTTACCAGGTACTAATCAAGACATTCTTCTTTTTTTACCCATTCCAAAAATAGAGTCATAGGTACAGGTGCACGATGGCGACTTTCTTGTAATTACATGACTGAATACTCTTCCTTCCTTAAGAGTGAAATAATAATAATAATAATAATAATAATAATAATAATAATAATAATAATAATAATAATAATGTTATTCCTATATAATATTACATATAACAAATTGATAACGCTAATAATTTTTATTTTTAAAACAGGTAATTGATCCAAAATATATGCAAAATTTGCATGCGGTACGTCAAAATGGACGTGAGCATGCCTAACAGTAACTACATATAAAGACAATAATGGAAAGTAAATGCATTATCTTCTCCTCAAAAAAAGTTAAAATTATACAACATTCTTATGACTGGGTGTAAAATTATATATTATTAAGAATGCACATAAGAGAAAATAGGGTAACTATCATGCGTGTAGAATAGTATTAATACATGTCAATTTTACTCATTACCTATTACATTTTCTCTAACATTCAAGACCGTATCAATTGTGATTGCTAAATCTGAAATAGACAAACTTGAATTAATAATAAACACATCAAATTAAAATCTTTTTATTGCATGCAAAAATAAAGATATGAGCCATTTCTTACTTCGACAAAGATGGTACAAAGTTATTTTAAAGTGATGTTCATTTTTAGTTTTAGCGTTACATAGATGGGATATCCTGTCTTCATATGTCGATATCTTCCTATATTTGTCCCTTGTGGCTAATTCCCAGGTCTTGTCTTAATTATCAGATTTCCTGAATATGTGTCACCAGAAGCATATAAATATTTTTCAAGTGTGAAATCGCCATTAGTGCACTTATAAAAAGTCATATATCCATTTTTTTAACAATTAATTCTTGTATGAAAATATGTTTACAACGTTGTCTAAACCCTTCTATGAATGCTTACTCTTTGTCAGCGCCTTGTCTAAACCATACATCATCAAATCCATATTTTAAAAAAGTAATTTTCGGATACTATTTACATAGCAATCGCAGTTTTCGCCCCATTTTAATTACAGACTGTAACGTTGTTTCTGAAAACAGTTATGCGGCGTTTTCAAAGCTCAAAATTATTAGTTTAATATCCGAATATTAAATCTACCCATTTTATCACAAAGAAAAACATTTGGTGTAGATTCTGATATTGCCAGTATGCATTTACAGAATTATATATAAACCTTTTCGGTGTGTTTCATAAAAACCCTAAACTTATAAACCATAAATAGGAATAGGTATAATTTTATCATCAAAATTATGTAGTAAAGTTCTGACAACTAAAGTTCCAAATCTGAATGACTTTCTTTTCAAAGAATGTACAGCTGTTGAAGTTTGGGCAGCTGCTTATTTTGGCGCACATGCACCAGGACTCTTCGGAAGAAAATATACAACTTTAGTCCATGTAATACGATTCAGTTAGGACTTGCGGAAAATAGTAACACCATTTCGCATAGTTACGGAAGTGAACCTCCCCTGCCACATACAATGCTTTAAAATTTTATTTTTAAGATTTACCTGATAGTCTTCATTGAATGCAATACTCTTAAACGGTTTAAAATCGTTTGGAATTGATACGCTGTATCTGCGACAGGTATTAAATCATCTGCGTACAATAATAAGAAAAACATAAGCTTCTACTGATTGCCTTAATCTACTATAACAGGTCGAGGGTCATTTAAAACGAAGGAAAAAGTAACTCTGAAAAAAGTACGTCCTTCACATATTCGAAACGGACAATCCAACACATTGCTCACACAACTCTTTGACTTGACATATGCCGTCACATCACTGTAATTGCTTACACAATCCTTTGACTTGACATATACCGTCACATCAGTGTAAATTGCTTACACAATCCTTTGACTTGACATATACCGCCATAACTTTGTAAATTATTTACACAGTCCTTTGACTTGACATAGGTCAATACATCATTGTACGTTGCTTACACTATCCTTTGACTTGACATAGCCCAGTACATCACTGTACGTTGCTTACACAATCCTTTCACTTGACATAGGCCAATACATCACTGTACGTTGCTTACACAATCCTTTCACTTGACATAGGCCAGTACATCACTGTACGTTGCTTGCACAATCCTTTGACTTGACATAGACCAATAGATCGCATTACATTTCTTACACAATCCTTGACTTGACATAGGCCAGTACATCCCTGTACGTTGCTTACACAATCCTTTGACTTGACATAGGCCAGTACATCACTGTACGTTGCTTACACGATCCTTTGACTTGACATAGGTCAATACATCACTGTACGTTGCTTACATAAAACTTTGACTTGACATATGCCATTACATCACTGTACGTTGCTTTCACAATCCTTTGACTTGACATAGGCCAGTACATCACTGTACGTTGCTTACACAATCCTTTGACTTGACATAGGCCAGTACATCACTGTACGTTGCTTTCACAATCCTTTGATTTGACATAGGCCAGTACATCACTGTACGTTGCTTACACAATCCCTTGACTTGACATAGGCCAGTACATCAATACGTTGCTTTAGTCATTTTTAGCATTAACCTACTAACTGTACAAATGGTTTCTATCACCCTTATCAAAGTATTTTAAAAAATTATATAATTAGCTAAGAATCTATTACGCGTTTGTGTAAAAAATTACAAATTAATGTACAGTATGTAACTGCTCTTTTTTCCTGTACTAATTCATTTAACTTGTCATGCAAATTAGTTGAAATAGTTTACTAAGAACCGGTAATAAGTTCTATACCTTTGTAATGTACAGTGTTATTAACATCACCTTTTCAATGCTGGAGTTATTAGAGTAATTGTCCTGCAATTTAAGGTAATAATCAGCGTCGAATACCTTATTGAATAGTGTTATGTATATTTAATTTAATTATTTGTTTGTTGGTTTTGAATTTTTTGTTTCAGTACATGCTATTTATAAGGTAACTTTGTTTACTGGATTTGACATTCTTCCAGAAATTCAGTTCAGTTCTGTTTGACCTGACTGTTACAATAAATGAAACACTGTGTCTAGTTTCTGACCTTGATTCAGAAACAGTGGCAAATCTGGTAAACAACTTTTTATTTTTTTAATTCTTTCCCAGAGTGAGAACCATTGATTTTCAGTTAAGGCCACACTGAGAGTACGTGATGTTAGCCATGTAAAAAGCTTCTATTTTGCTCTGGAAGGGTGACCATGTGACCCTCATACGGGAATCTGTTTTGCGTCTTAAATAAGTGTATAACTGTTTTCTGGATAGAATTTGGGCATTCAGGGCTCCAAACCATTGACACTTAAAGGTGTTTTGTTGTGACAGCTTTGAAAAATATTCATATCATGCTGAGGATTTGATATTGATATTTATTTTTGTCCCTGGATTTTAAGAAGGTTCAAAAATTGTCCATTAAAAGTCTTAAAGGTGTGAAAGCTGAACTCCAAAGTAAAATGAAGAATATTAAGTCTTGGGGAGAAATAGCAAATATTTACCGTAAAGAAATTTAATTTACTACTATCTACAGTTCTACACCTTGTACCGGAACGTTTTCCATCAATTGTTTATCGTAAAGAAATCTAATTTACTACTATCTACAGTTCTACACCTTGTACGGGAACGTTTTCCGTCAATTGTTTCAAACATTGTTCTCTAGAAAATTTGTATAATAAGTTCTTAAGTCCATAATCCCCCAAAAAATATATTGAACAAATATTGCTCATACAGGTGTCTGTATTGGCACGGAGTGAACTGGGCAAGGTACAGTTAATTTCAGAAAGAACCATGTCAAGATAGGTTTGAAAAGGAAAACAACAAATGTAATAAGAAATTGATAACATTAATAATGGAAGGAAACTTCTAACTATTAAAAAAACAGGATTAAAATTTTGGTGGTGAGAAAGTCTCTTCGCTCATGAATAGATGCGTTTTTAAGAATCTTTGTCCTCTTTGATCAACCCATATTGGTAACTTTTTGAGCAAAAGAGTATATTTTATACAAAACTTGTATATATAAACAAACATTAAAGTAACGTCCAATCAGTGTACAAATGAGACAGAACGTTCATTTCGTATGAAATCATATATTTTTAAATGCAAAAATGCATTTCGCGTGATTCGATACCGATCAACGTCCAGGAGGAGAAGGAAATGACATATCTGCTACGGCAAAACCTTTCTTATATCATAAATATACGTTTGAACGAAAATATGCTATCTGTCTCCAAGTGGAAACATAAGATGGACTTTTATGAAAAGTGGGATGTCTTCGGTAATTGTCAACAGTCATGTCATCTGTGGTGTCCAAAACGGCCAATTTCATCTGCTTTTGGGCGACCGATATCTATGATACTGTCCATAAAATATACACGGCCACAAGAGTGTCATGAAAGCAATTTTTCAATAGTCATACATCTTTCATAGTCAAAATTTTGTTTATCAAAATTTTGCAAAGTTTCTTTTAATTAGAAGAAAGCTTAGAAGTTGTTATTTTTACAAATCGATCAATTGCTTCTGCATTGCAGTCATGTTATATTTACACGTCGACAAATTGCCTCTGTATGTCAGTCATGTTAATTTTACATGACAATAAACTGCTTCTGCGTGTCAGTCATGTTATTTTATATGTCGATAAATTGCCTCTACGTGTCATTCATGTTATTTTTACATGTCGATAAATTGCTTCTGCATGTCAGTAATTTTATTTTTAAATGTCGATAAATTGCCTCTGCATGCCAGTCATAAACACATATACAGACGATTTATTCTTAGGGAGGTAAGCTGTTAAGACGAGCAAAACAAATGTTAAAAAAATTAAATTTAATTGCAACGAATCAACAAATAACGTTTGAACCGATGCCAACATTTCGTTTTCAAGATTACTTTAGTCTGAATTCATTTTCTGCATGATTACTGTTTGCAATGGCTACTGTGAAATGTTAAAAGAAAAGTTGCGGTATGTAATTGTTGATTACGCTCGAGTTTCAACGGCTTCACGATTGACCGTTGATTAACCCAGTTTCCATAGAAACTTGTTTTGATTTGATAAATATGTCAAGTTATGTAGAGCTTCGGTCTGCAAGAATTAATTTCGTACTGACGTTTCCTTTATTTTTAACGTGAGTGAGAAGGCGATTTAAAAAAAAAACCAAAAAAAAAAAACCAAAAAACATAGTTCCTTCTCATGAAGTCAGTATTGGTCGGTCATTGCATTTTAGAACTCGTTAGTTCATTAACAAAGGCTGTTTTCTCCGAGTTTATCCCTTTAGGTTCCGTAACATTAATCATGGTAACCAAACATCTTTCAGTTGTGCAATTTTTAGCATGTTGACATAAATTCCCAATGTTTCAAAGATTACTTTGGAACATTCTTCAATTATAGCATTTAAGATTTTAGGGTAGGATTAATTTCAAGTTCCGATCAAAAGAAAGCAGTTCTTTGACCGGAAATAGTATCATTTGCAAACAATGGATTCTATAAGAGATGACGTACTGGCCATTTCTGTAAAGGAAACGCTCAGTCAACGTGTAATTAATCATGAAGTACTGGATATCAAATATAATTTGAGATCTTGAAAATTGTAATTCAATCAAAATGTGCGGCCATGTCCACAGTAACGGGTGTTGATCGTTTTGAACATGACAGTTTGAAAATGCACTCTCCCCTATACAAAGATATGTGCATTTTGTCGTTTGTAGTGAAAATACAATGGCCATAAAGCCATTTTTGCTCCCACTTACTTGGATAACTTGCAATATAAACATTGTGACAATAACATTTGCGTGTACTATGACATATATAAGTGGCAAGCAAGGCGGCTATATATAAGTATAGCAGTATATGCTATATATATATATATATATATAAGGAGTATATATATATATATATATATATATATATACGTTTACTAAATAAATCACATGGTAGTAATATATGTGAATTAGAATGTATGTGACTTTAAATCTTAATACAACTAAGCACTATTTAACAACTGCTAAAGAATATTTCTTTCCCTAGCATTAGTCATCAGAATTTGCGATTTTATTGACGTCAAGAGGCGTAGTTTGTTGTCTAAGGTCTCATTCATTGTCTCAGTCTTTACCATACACGCACTACGATTTTGAAAGAAAATTCAAGTCGCTGTACTTAATTATTCTACATGAGCGTGCGGATTTTTTATTTTCTAAGAAAATGACTCCGGTAATGTCCTTACATTATTTGTGCACGGACACAATACTGTCAAAATGCAAAGTATGGTCTATATAACCTGATGACTGAATGAAGGATAAAAGCTGAGTATTTGTAGCTTGGTACTATGGCCTCCCATGATGCTCCGGACAAGAGGCCTGGCACGAATTGTCAAATGGCCGATACCGGTGCAGAATTACAAGACGGCTGAGGTAATAACAAAATTTTTAAAGAAATAGCACAAAATAACTTTTTTCCAGTTGTTTCACCGCCGGGGTTTTGGTTATATTAGCCACAGTTATATCAGTTAAAGAAGTGCTGAGTGTTTGTCTAAAGTTCCACGCACTATGCAATACTTTCATTTTTTCAGTCATTGTTTTTTAAGTAGGGGGAGTGGAAGATGTTACGAGAGAGATTGCGATATTGTATTGTTGTGCTTTTTGCGTGTGTGTGTATTTGTGTGAGAGAGACAGATAGACAGACAGAGATGCATTATTTAAATGAAAGTTTGGTCGATTGCGTTTTACCGTTATTTTACATTAAGTTTTAACACTTTATAAGAAATTGAGCATACCTCTTTTTAGAATACGTTAATGGAACAGATAACGGGGCCAGATGGGTAAAATAAGGCTGTTAATACAACAAATAAATGGTAGCTGCATTACCTTTCAGACAGGGAAATGAGTTTGCTTAAGGAATTTAACTGAATGCCGCTTACGTCTCTACGAAGTTATTTCCCCTTTACCACCTCGCCCACAATTTGTGAACAGGTTGCAAGACAGTACTTGCTTTATGGTCTATATGATAAAATACTTTACAAAATGTCATAAATGTCAGTTATTGCAACATTATTGGTGAATACGGTTGAAAGTGTGAAGTTACGAGAGAGAGAGAGAGAGAGAGAGAGAGAGAGAGAGAGAGAGAGAGAGAGAGTGTGTGTTTCTGCTGAAGAGCGAGATTAATTTTATAAGCGTCGATTCAGGTGCAAGTTTGGTATATATTAAAATGAAAATCTTTTCAGCCGTAAATACCAGACATATTTTATGGTACAAAAACCTATATATTTGAACTCCTGGCTTTGCCACTCGTTAAAATGGAACGTTTCTCGCACCACTTGATGAAATATAGCCAGTATTAACGTAGGAAATGAAAGTATCCTCTATACTTTAGTTCCTTGAAACAGTATTTTAACTGGCGTGTAGATGTGCGCGTCTTCTCTACTCGCTATACACCTGATAACATCGTTTAACTATTTACACAGGAAGTAAAAATGCTAATTTATGCTGCACCGTGTTCAAAGATGCATTTCCTACTAAAACCACCACTTTTGATGCATCGATTGGTTTGACATTACTGTAGTTAGCTTGGTTTCGTTACGTGGTTGAAATGCCCGAGAAATTTGGACGAGTAAAACAGATTCATTAAAGGATGTGAGAATTGCTTGGTCTTATTTAGGCTAAAAATGTCCATGCCAAGTAGCAATGCATGTAATATCAGCGTACTTTCTGCTTACTTACCCAAATCTTCCCCCAGCCTGGACTATAAAGAATCTGCAGCAGAACAAGGACTATACGCAGACATACTAAAACACAGCTGACATAATCCCAAGATGTAAAGTTAAGAATACCTTTGGAATGAGTGCTTCTACACGTGCACACTCCCACTTCTCAGAAATCCTAATTCTTATTATTATCAGTTGTAATATCTCTTAGCGGTTTGATTTCTAGAAAATGCATGCAGTCAGACGGTGTTATTATTTGTAGGAAAGCTAACAAGTTTTAAGGCTGATATGCATACAAAGCTATCTATGCCACCACCTCATACATCCAAGGACAGATAAGAATATTGTGTCCGTCTATCTGTCCGTCCATCCTACCCTCCGTCACACAATCTTGTAAAAACGAGCAGACGGGCAGTTATTTTAAACAGATTTCTGTGAAACTTTGTAAATTTTGAGGTTATCAGGTGACCAGTCACTGTCATGCCGCATTGTTTGCTAACAGTTATTATTCTTGTCAACGTATGCTGGATACAGTGTATAAGATGAAAACTAATATCGTCTTTATTGTTGGATATTTATTTATATTTGTTGTTTATTTAGATGGGCATATATGGACACGTACTCATTTCCATCTTGGAGGTTTGGTGGGACACTGGAGAGGCATTTCCATCATGGTCGGTGGGTGGGGACATGGGAGAAGCATTTTCATCAAAGGCGTTGGGTGGGACACGAGAGGGGCATTTCCATCATGGGCGTTGGAGTGGCACATGGGAGAAGCATTTCCATAATATGCGTTGAGGTCGAACATGGGAGAAACATTTCCATCATGGGCGTTGGGGTGGGACTGGGAGAAGCATTTTGCTTATGGCTTCAATGGTCTGAACATGTGGATAAAAAGCATGTTCAATGTAAGAATTCTATCTTTGAGTTAGGTTATACTTACAAGTTGTAATAGTTACAAAATGCACCATTGAACAAACTCAGTTATGTAATTTCAATTTTGTTCTACTCCCCCCCCCCACTCCCAGCCCTTGTTCGTTCATGTTTGTCTCTCGCTCTATGCTTCTGTCCTCTTGATCATCCCAAAGAACCGGCGATCGGGAATCTAGATGCGATCGGATATCCAGTTAATGGTGAACGCGACGGTTACAAATCAAGATTCGTGTGAACATTGTTTCTTACATTTATTTATTTCTTCTGTCACAATTTACTGACGTTAATCAGTCACAGAGAGAATGAAAATTATGAACACAGATTTTTAGGCAAATATAAAAAATGAAGAATGAATGGTTGTAGTTACTTTTCACCTTTTTGATCTACTGGTTTTGCATTTAAAACCTTGTGTTCGTATTAGTGATATTGTCCACACAAAAAGTTGGACGCAAATAAGGTAGAGTACAATCTCTCTGTGGGAAATATGACAAATTGCAGTAGATATACTGGTCTACTTAAAGTACATTTTTTTCCATCAGAAGTTTAATGAGATGAAGTTTTGTTTTATTAATTGTCTATTAACGTCCATTTCCAAGACAGTGTGATGCATATAAATCATGAGATGGTGTTTTCAAGGCCTTAGATCTATTTTAGGAAGCAAAATATTAAATACGTAGGTAGCCTGGTTGTCCATCTTCGCTTTGAGACAATTATCGGTCAAATCCAGGATGAATATTTACCCCTATCGCGTTTTTGAGTCTGCCACTGACGCCATCGTCAGGATGGCCAGTAAATATAAAATTTCACTCGGGCTCTTTAACCCCCGATATACAGAATCCCAATGAATGATTTAAATAAATGATTCTTCTCAAATGATGTGAACACAACTATAACTGATTCGTCAGTCTGACCATAAAATAGGACCTCTTTGCATGTATCCCCACTGGACCTATGTCGCAATAGCATTTTCTGAAAAAACTAATGGAAAATGCCAAATGTTGTCAACATGTTCGCTTTCAGAACATACCAAACTCGTAAACAATGTTATCCTTTGAACTCAATTTTTATTAAATATCTTTTAAAACACGACAAAAGTCATTACGGACAGTCACGGACAAAGGTCAACCACACACTATAAATTAAACAGACACAACACCTCCCCTCATAAAGGAAAGAAAGAGTTATACAATAACGCTTTCTTTTTCATATTAGTAAAATATAAATATGAAGCTATAATAATTAAAATTATATAGGAACATGTCTTATGAATGACACAAAATATATACGAAAGCTGATGTCAAGGAACAAATGTACACCACTTCCAGCTACCTTCTCTCTAGTCGACCTTCCGGACCTGTTTGCAAATTTCTTCCGTGACAAGGTACAAACCATCAGAGATAAACTTGACAACACAATTTCAGTTGACTCGTCGTCACCACACAGTTGCGATACAGAATTTCAGCGGCAACCGTTAGCAGCATTTGAACCTGTCTCTATGGATTTAGTACGTACAATCGTGATGAAGAGTGCACCAAAGTCATGTGAACTGGATCCGATCCCGACGTCACTGCTGCTAGAGTGCTTGGATCCAATACTACCTTCACTAACTGATGTTATTAATACCTCTCTCTCAACTGGCGAATTCCCATCATTTTACAAAACTGCCATTGTAAAGCCTCTGCTGAAGAAACCAACACTCGACCATAATGATTTAAAGAACTACCGCCCAGTTTCTAATCTACCATTCATGTCAAAA